>JAVCKT010022093.1:6480-25756 GCA_032273925.1 Rhynchotus rufescens
TCTGGGACATCCGCACCAGCCCGTGGAGCTGCCGCCGCAACCCACCTGAGCACGCTGAGGCTCGCAGCCCTCTCTGCGGCCAGCAGCCGGAGGCTGCGCAGCAGCAGCGCGAAGCACTCACGGTCCCGCAGCAGTGCAGCCATCTGGCCCGTGGGGCCGCGGCCCTGGTGGCAGAGCAGCCTCTCCAGGGCCACCAGAGCCTCCCTGCAGAGATCGCCCTGCCCCAGGCTGCCCACCAGCATCTGCACGTCCACGTCTCCCAGCTCCAGCACAGACTCAGCACCTGCCACGACAGAGGGGACATGCAGGGCTGGCGCTCACGCACAGCTGGCGCAGGGCCCCTGCCCAGGTGGCAGCACCTGCCTCGTCCCATGTCTCCGGAGCGGTCATGGTACCTGCCAGCCCCGAGCCCAGGGGCACCTCGTGTTCCGCCAGGCGGTTGATGGCACTCAGGGCCAGCGTCCTGCTGGGGCAGCCCGGGCTCGGTGCCTCGAGCCAGCAGCTCCGCAGCAGCGGGCCAAGACCGCAGCTCGCCAGCTGCTCCGCCAGGCCTCGGTGGCCCTCGAGCAGCACGTTCAGCACCAGCAAGCCGTTGCGCACGCCCGACGAGCCCCTGCGGGGACACTCGTGGTGGCACCATCCTCCTCACGCGGCCACGAGGCCCGACCGCCCCACATCTCCCCTCGCCTCCCCCTGCCTTCCCTACCCTGCAAGGCTCCGCATGGCACTCGTGGCGGCGGCGATGGTGCCCAGCAGGCTCGCCGGGCCCACGCCGGAGGCAGAGCCGATGCTGGCAAAGATCTCCCGCATCACCTGCGCGTCGGCGCCGCTCAGGGCGCAGGGCTTCCCAGCAACGGCTCCCGGCTCCCCGCTGCCCGCTCCCACCAGCACCCGCAGGGCCTGCAAGGCACTGGCGGTCACAGGGGTGGCGGCAGCCCCCAGGCCCGGCCCTGCCCGGCTCCACTGCGCTCACCGCCAGCCCGGCCTGCTGCACCGCAGCGGAGGCCGCGCACTGCTGCATGCAGCCCAGCACGGCCCGCACCCCGCCTGCCGTGGCGAAGGGCACGCGCCAGTCGCACTTGGCCATGAGCGCAGCGAGCAGCCGCAGCGTCAGCGCCGCCTCAGCCATCTCCATTGCCTCCGCGCTCAGCAGCTCCACGAGCACCTGCAGCACCTTCTCCCTGTGTGCGTGGGCAAGTGCAGCTCAGTGGGGCTGTCGGCGCTGCCGCGGGCATCCCCAGCCCTGCCGGACGCCTCCTCCCTGCCCTAGAGCCTTGGGGCACCGCCAGGAAGGAGGCTGCCCGGCCCCACACACGCAGCACCCGCCTCCTCGCCGGGGCCCTTGCCACAGCCTGCACAGCTCCGCTCCCACCACCGCCTGCTGCCACCTCTGCCACTTGTCCCCTCACCAGGGACACAGCCCCTCTGCAGGCAGTGGTGGGGACCCGCCAGCCCCAGCAGGGCTGCAGTAGCTCACGCCGCTCACCGGGCTCCCGGTCCGCCCGGCCCTTTGCTGACATGCCGCTCCAGCCCGGCCTCCTCCTCCAGCAGCTGCAGCATGTGCTGAAGCCCAGCCAAACGCAGGCCCTCCTCGCAGCCACTTCTCTGCATCGTCTCCGCCACCTCCACGAGCTTTGCCACAGAGCCCCTCCTGCTGCCCCCCTTGCAGCTGCCCAGCACTGGGAGGCAGGAGAGAGGCAGAGACGGCTGTCAGCAACGCAGCAGGGCCCAGCAGCACCTCTGGCCGCACACACCACCGTGCCCAGGGCTCCTGCGCGCACCCGCGGGCTCCCTCCCGCCAACCACAGGGGCCTCGGCAAAAAGGGCCCTGCTGCACCCCCCGGGCCAGCCCAGGCCTTGCAGCCACTTACGTTTGCTTTGCTCCTCCGTCACCTCAGGAAAGAGCAGCCCTTCCCTGCGGCAGAGCTCGCTGAACAGCTGCGCATCTGACTCAGCTGCTGCCACCGCAGGGGCTCGGGGCAGCAGCGCTGCTGCGGGGCCCTCTCCTTCCACCATCCCCGCAGCCTCAGGGCTGCTGCTCCCGCTGCTCTGCGAGGGCCCTGCGGGGCTCTCGCCACCAGCCCGCTCAGCCCCACAGCTCAGCAGGTACTTGGAGTAGACGCGGGAGGCACGCAGGGGGCTCAGGGCGCTGCCCTGGCACTGCTGCTCCAGCGCCTGCAGCACCTTCTGTGCCAGCGCCACGGGCACCGACAGCTGCATCAGGCCTTCTTCACCCAGCGCCGGCACCTGGGCGCATGGAGCCACGTTAATCCCCTGCAGACTCCCCGGGAGCCCCTGCCCACGACGACGGCCGCAGCTGAAGGCAGGGCTGGGCTGTGGGCACCGTGCACAGGAGCGCCCAGCCCCGGCCTCCCCCAGCCCCGGCCCACGCGACCAGCAGCAGCAGCTGCAGCAGCCCAGCCCTCCCTGCTGCCCTCGACACCAGCAGCACCGCCCCAGGACCCCACTCGCAGCCCCATCTCGCTGAACAGGCCATTTCCTTCTTCTGTTGGCAGCAGGGACGGCGGCCACCTTCCCTCTCCTCACTCCTTAGTCATCCCCTCCCTCTGCGCTCCCGACACCCCCACTCGCCTTCCTAGTCCAGGCCTGTTTCTGCCTGGCTCAGTCTGCCCGCTCAGCCCCACTGCGCCATTCTGCTTGTGTGCTGGTCCCTTCCCTGATGGCCTCCCTTGCTCCCTGCCTCCTGCTCCGAGGCTCCTCCCATACCTGGTGCTCCTGCTTAATGAGATGGGAGATCTTGTCCTGCGCTTCCAGCTTCCTCACAAAGAAGAGCAGCTCCCACCACTCGGCCTGGCTCAGGGTCTCTGCGCAGTCCCTCGGCTGCTCCCGGATGGAGGGCAGGGAGTAGAGCCCCCCAGAGGGCTTGGAGACGAGCGGCCTCGTCACTGTGCGACACCCAAGGGAGGGAGAAGACCATCAGCTGTGCCAGGTCCCCTTCAGCAGAGCTGCCCTCAGCCACTGACCCCACTTTCCCAAGAAAAAGTTCGTCACAACTTCTGAGCGAATGTGTTGACAGGCAATTAATTCTGCCAGCCACTTTGCTCTTTCCATCATGCCCCCTGCTAGCATACAAGGCCAGGACACACAGCAAAGGAGACTGAAGAGCTAACCAGTTCCTTTTAGCTAGTGTACCCCAAAACAGTGAAAAGAAGATAAAATTCCGTTATTAAAATTTTCATTGGATAATTTAGGAATGGAAGCTGGAGCTCAGTCCACACTGGCTAATATCTGCCAAGCAACAGCTCGAACCTCTCTGCAAACGCAAGCTGGGGGACACCTTGCTTCAGGGCTCAAGGGAAGAGAGGCCACCTTGCTCCAAGAGGCCTGTGTCCTCCAAGAGTAACTTCATATCTGGCTGATTACTGACAGTCAGGCAACATGAGATAATTTATCCAGATGCCAAGATCCAAAGCAGGAAACTGCTAACTTTATCAGATTGATTTCTATTTGGGATAAGATCATCGGAAACAGTTTTTCACAGAAGGCAAATAAACTCCATGTTTCTGCCAAAAATCAGAGCAAAGACCAAAGCCAAGGTCTAATCAAACCCAAAGTCTAACCAAGGTCATTTTAATACAGCCAACATATACTGATATGCAGTTAGCATTTTATTTACTAAGGGCAGAAAACAACAATGGATCCTTCAACTAGCAATAAGAATATTTTAAAATTGGATAACTAGTTGCTAATCCCATGTATAGTCTGCCCCTTGCAGCAGTTTAATCCAAATCTTTGCCTGTCCAAAAAGACCAGTCCTACACAATCAAGAGGGGTAGGGGAGAAGGGGCTGCTCAATGAAATTAATTAGTCAGGCTCCCCAGCCAGAGTTACATGAAATAATGACATGACATCAAATAATGATACATGACGGGCAATGCAAAAGGAATCCACTTCCTAGAGATTCTGTAGTTGTCTTACGAAAGCAGAACATTTCAAGCTCAACTCCTCTCAGATTGAGACATGAAATTAAACAAAGTATTTTTTAAAAAGCCACAGGACTCATAGAAGGGGATCAGAGGGCCTAAAAGGCAACTTCACCTCTAAGAGATTCCACGTCTCTGATTTTGGCAGCTTGCTTAGTTGTTAATGTTTTTGATGGTCTTGATATAAATTAAGTTATACTCTTTTATTATATCATGACAAAAGTCCAGGATTCAAAGACAGCCCCATGCAGCCACAAGCCGTGATTGCTTAACCAGCTCTAACCTGCCATACATACTAAGAGCTGATAATGCTTTCTAACTCTAGCCTGCAATAAGAATATTTTCCCAGTCTTTTAAGTTTTGCCATTCCAAAGCATGCCATAGCAGAGTCAGAAAGAGATGATAGTCACACACACACACACACACACACACACACACAGCATGTGCTCACCTGTGTCTGGATTAAAGCCCTCTCCCATGCTATATACTTTCTCCTGATCAGCAGGCTCTTCCCGCTGATCTCCAAGGTCAATAATCTCCAACATGTGCCAAGGCACCCAGTAGGTCCGACCTGCTGACTGCCATAAAACCTGTGGGTGAAACAGATCTAGGTGATTAGATTTGCCACTCAGTCCTCAAGTTGTATTTGTTCTCCTCTTTCCCAAATGAATGGAAATAAAAAGCACTAAGCAAGTATAGAACAGATTAATTCACACACAGATTTCTAGACAAGTTGTCTGTTTTTAAGCGTATTGTCTTCAATTTGTTCCTCTGATCACATCTCAATCTCTTCATATTAAAAAAAAAATCTCAGGTTTGTATGCAACCATTGCAGACCTCTTCAGGACAGTAGCAGTAGGTTAAGCAAAAATCCTAGACAAAAATTTGCTGATGAATATAAAGAAAACATGTTTTTTCCCCTTCTGTGACTTTATGTTTTCCTGATTATACTTCTACACCTTGGTCACTTACTACTCTATGGATTCTTGGACAAATTTCTTGCTCTTAACTTGAATGTCCCAAAGATAATTGTTTCCTGTGTAATCCAAGTTGCTTTTCAAAATCCTCTTTTGCTTCCTATAGAGTAGTTTTACATTTAACCTGCGGAAGTTTCTTTTATCTTTCCCAATTAAAAACTTTTTTGAGGATGCTCTCTCTTATTCCTAATAACTCTTCTATCATGATTTTTAGAACCTGTGTGTGTGTGTATGCGTGCGCGTGTTTTGTTTTGGTTTTGATAAATGTGAAATGTTCGCTTTGGGTGAAGCAGGCTCCTTTATTTAACTCTCTTAACAGTCTATGTTTTATAAAGGAGACTTCAAGCACTTCCATTTAATCCCCAAAGAAGATTAACTGCAGAGATTTTTTGGTTTTCATTATTTAAGAACACAGCAACAAAATACACTGCAGTCCTTGTCAAGAGCAGCTTTCCAAGAAGAAGGGATGGATCCCAGGCCTGCGCTTTGCTCAGAACCAGCACAATATTGCCTTTCCACCAGGTAGATATTTACAGTGTGTCTATATTTACTCATGACATCCCAATCCCATGGGACACTTTTGCAATCCACAAGGCAGTAACTGAAGTCCTTGAGTTTCCTGCCCTGACAGCTTTGCCAACTTTTCTCAGCGTTGTCCCTTACTCAGGCAGTTGATGAAAGCCCCAAACACTAGGCTTCTCCTATTTATGTCTGGCCTTTGAGACCTTAGGATTTCTATGTTACTAGCTGAAAGGGTTCGTTTGTCTCATCTAGCTCCTCTCCCACATCAGCCTGTGCTGTATCAGATTTAGCATGTGTCCAAGTATTACACAAAGTCCATCTGATAAATTATCCTTCAATCATGCCTGGGCATCCTTCTTTGAAATGCTCTAGGTGTGCCTGCTTGAGCAGGAAGGTTGGACTATATGATCTCTACAGGTCCCTTCCAACCTTGAATATTCTGTGATTCTGTGAAATCAGACATTATAATCTCCCTTCTTATTTTCTAATTTTTTTTGTTGCCTTTTTCACCTCTGATTGATACAATTTTGTGCCTTTGTCCAAGGCATTTATCCAAGAGGATAAATTGTGCTGGACCATTAGTCCTTCCACCTCTTTCAACTCTCCCCTCTGGTGGAGTTTAAAAGCTCCGTGAGATCTTCCTTGACATTTAGGCTCAGCACTCTGGTTCCAGCTTGGTTTTGAGTAAAGTCAATCCCTTTTGAGCCATCTCTATCTAGAAGTCTCTCAGTTCCTAAAGAAGGTAAAGTCTTTCACCTTCCATCATTTTCTCAGTAACCAGCTGACTTCTTGCATCTCCTTCTCAAGCCTGCAAACGCTGACATCTATCCTCTTAGCTAACAATTTCAAGATTTAGAACACCTTGCAGTCTTCACATGTGCCACAACCACTGCTTCCTCTCCAGCACTTCTTAGATAACAAGCCAGCTAGACCTTGTCTAGCAAATAAGTCACTCCAATGGTTTCTGATCATGCAAACTCAGCCTTCCATCTAACACGTTCTGCCGCTTTCTGCCTACTGGAATCTCTGGTCCTGAAGGAATTTGCTTGGTACTAGATCACTACCACTCGGCAAGTAAGACCGGTTCAGGGGATCATTTCACATCAATGTGTTGCTGCTTCACTGAGCTCTCTGTGGAGTCAAACCAACGCTACCAGGACTTCAGAATGCTAAGCCATCAAGGAACATAAGTTTAAACAAAGGGAAACATGCTAAACTATATACACGTCACATGTTAGTCTTCCCTGACTTCCTGACCAAAGCTAGTTGTGTACTAATTGTCTATTGAAAGTCACAGAAAGATAGAACTGAAGGACCTGAGTCAATGTTAAAAGTCAGAATAACTTTGCATCTGTGTGAAGAGGAAAAGGAAACAAGAGAAAACATAGAGACGTGCATAGGCCAGCCTCAAGGACAGCAGCACAGAATGTGCTTGTTAGTAGGAAAAAGAGAAGCAGCAGCTAATCAGTGAGGATGAGAAACTCTTGGATATAATAGTGTATAAAGCAGATAAAGAAAGTATGCACACACTGCATAGATCCAAGGCAAGAAGAGAGGAGACATAAACCAGACACTCATGGACTGGCCATAGGGTAAAAGGAAAGTAAACATATGTCTTTGTACACAGGAGAGGACACCAAGCCGCAGGAAAGACAAGCCACAAAAGCAGAACAAAACGGAAAGGAAAAGATGAACTTTAAATGAGAACAGGGAGAAGCTGCTCTTGTAACTAGAACTCACTAGGACAAGTTGCTTGCTAGTGGGTAAGTTGTCAATACAAATGCAATTGTCAAAGAAACTATAACAAGTGACCTTGTTATACATTCCAGTCTAACACTCACTGGAAAGGTCCTAATCAAAAAGGCACAGCTGCACAAACTGTGTCCAAACTAGTCAGAAGAAGAGCATTGAAAGGACTGCCATTCACATGCCAAGGCTTAAGACCCCAACAGCTCTTGCTGCATTACTTCCTTGTGAGCTAGCCTGCTCCCAAAAAACTCCAAGACTGAACTCAGGTCAGGGATTACTGTGAGAAGGTAAGGTATATTCACCGCTTTGGAGCCTTAAACAACCTGAGCAGGGCAGATGAGACTAAACCTAATCAGCTTGTGTCAGGAGCCTGCTCTCCAGCACCAAAAGAGGCATATTCTTTGCTAGTCAGCACCAAAATTATAATTCATTGTCCCACTTCCAGATCACAAAGATGTGATTAGCAAAACACTAAACATTCTACTACTAAACATCCGTCATACTACTGTGCACTCTGCCACCCTAGACCTCTCTGCACCACTGACCTACCTGCACTGCATCCATGCCATTAGTGCTCTGGCAACACACGCCTTCATCCCCAGCTCTCACATTACCACAGTCCTCCAGCATACGGAGCCGCACGCCACACATCAGGTTGGTCTGTGTGTGCTCTGCATTGCTGCTGTGGCAGGAGGAATTTGAGGGCGTCAGGAAAGCACAGTCCTGTTTCTTCCAAGGATCAGGATTTGGAGCAAGCACAGACATAGGAGCCATGGGGCAGGCCGGGGCCTTTGGCTGGAAGATGGAGCGGGCAGCACGCGGCCGTGTCCCCTGCAAGGACGGCAGCTCCAGCTGCTGCCGCTGCTCCCAGCCCATGACGTGCACCAGCTCCCAGATGAGGTTGGCCATGGCCATGCTGAACTCAAACTCCTGCTCCACGCAGCTCCTCTCTCCACGGAGTGAGCTGCGCTCGGCGCCGTCCTGACGCTGCCCTCCCTGCTCCGCACCACCGCTGAGCTCGTCCACCAGAGACGTGACGCACAGGTAGCGCTTCACCAGGGTGAACAGCAGCTTCCCGGGCACCTGCAAGAGGCACAACCTGTCAGACCCCCAGCTGCTACCGAGCCTCCAGCTGGCTCCAAGCTGCTGCCTCTTCCCCAGACAGGGCCCTGGCATGGCCTTGCACCCACGGCAGCAGCACAGCTCCCTCAGCCCACCCACACCTCCTTGCTCAGGGCTGCTGACCACCAACCCCTTGCTCGGGAGACTCCCCACCAGCCCTCAGCCTCACACCAGGCCTAGGGCCTTAAGCAATGCTCCTGACACTCAGTCCTGCTCAGCTGTCCACCCCCAGAAACCGCCCTTCCTTCTTCTCCTTCTCCAGCAAGGAGGACAAGAGTCCCGGCTCTCTCCCTTCCTGATGCCCCAAAACCCTCAGCTCTGGGCTGACAGGCCCAGCAGTTACCTGCGGGAGGTGAATCCCCTCAAAGGACATGCAGTGCTCTTCAGAGGACATCGTCTCAGCAAACAGCTCCAGCAAGGTGTAGCGGCTGTCAAAATCCATGTGCTGCTCGATGCCATCCTGCTGGCTCAGGGACAGCAGGACATAGGCCCGGCTCCCTGCAGCAACAACAGCAACTCCTCAAGTCTCACATCACCCCACTGTGATAGAAAGACTATGGGACCAAGACACAACTCCCTTTGCTGCTCTGTACCATCTAGAACTGCATTTTCTCCTTCTATCTAAGTTAACAACATCTTGCTCTGCTAAAATAAGCTGTATTTTTTTCACCCTTAAAGTTGTGAGATTCTCCTCCCCCAACAAAAAAAGAGAGTCACTCCAAGTAACTAACTCTGGAATGGCGCCCAGGAAAGAAAAAATATCAGTCAATGAATCAATCTTCATATGCCCCAGGAACTTCGGCATGGCAGCAGAGAAAGCCACACAGCTCGCTGGATCCACCTTCACAAGCCACTAGGCCCCTTCATGGCACAGCCAGGCCACATCCAGGGCTTTGAGCCTTCTCCTCTTAGACAAGAAGAGCAGGACAGCAGCCGCTGAGCTTGCTTCTGACCTCTCAGGCCTAACAAGAGGCTCCCTGCCAAGAACAGGCCAGTGACTTGGCACACAACAGCACCCAGCAGAGACATCCTGACGTGCTGTCACTCTCCTGGGATCAGGAGGCCACCTCCAAGCAGCTCCTCAGCATCTCAGCTCAGCAGCTCCTCACGGAAAAGACCTCTCCAGTCTGTCCCAGAGCCCCATGTCCAAGGCACCCCCCACACAGCTCGGCTCCCGCTTCCCCTTCTGCCAAGCAGCTCCAGGAGGCTCCATTTCCCGGACAGCCCGAACCCACCCTAGTGTCAGCGCCGCTCGGCAGCGCAGCCGCAGCCCCACCTGCATCGTGTGAAGCCAGAGCCCTCAGCATGCGGCAGGCGCCGCGCCGGATCCGCGGCTCCTCGTGGCACAGCATCCCCAGGAGCAGCTCCAGGGCTCCCGTCTCCCTGAAGACGTGCGCCAGCGCGCTGATGCCCGCGTACGCGCTCAGCACGTGGATGGTGTCGGGGACGGCGGCGCCGGCAGCGCCGCTGCCGCCCATCTGCCGCGCCGCTCGCCGCACCAGGCCGCGCACGTCGGCCTCCAGCTCCAGCGAGGCCGCGTCGCGCGGCGGGACGGCGGTCGCCGGCGGCTCGGGCGCCTCCTGCGCCTCGCGCGGCTCCCCGCCGCCCAGCAGCCCCGGGCAGCCGGCGCGCACCTCCTCCGCCGACATCCACATGAGGAGGCTCTCGGGCCGCGCGCCCGCCCCGCCGCGCGCCGCTCGCTCCTCGCCGCGCAGCAGGCTCCAGCGCACCAGGTACTCGGGGCAGCCGCGGCGGCCCGGCCGCTGCCGCAGCAGCTGCTCCGGCCAGGCCTGCAGCGCCGGCCCCAGGCGCACGAGCAGGCGGCCGCCGCGCTGCTCCAGCACCATGATGGCACACGTGTCTGCAGCAACAGAGAGGAAAAAGGAGGAGTGAGTTCTCAACCCCAAAGCATATGGCCAGCAAGAGTAAGTGCCTCAGTTGACAGCCTTGGCCTTGCAAATCTGAGTCCAAGGCAGTAAAGCCCCAAAGGAAGCCTTACTGCACAGATGCAGATTCACCCACGCTGGGAGCTGCTGCTCTCTATCACTCGACTGAGCTCTGCACAGAAGCAGCCAGGGCACCTCTTTGCTTCACCCACACAGCAAGAAGTTAGCAACAACCCACCATCCGAGGCGGGTAGCAGTGGTTAGCTGGCTGGGGACAGAAAATGCCCTGCAGAGCAGAGCGTCTTCACTGCTACCCCGCACAGGGAACCTGACGGGCTCCACAGAGGAGCCCACACCCGAGCGGCTTCCCGGGCACGGGCAGAGTCCGCCCGCGCTGGGGTCCATCCTCACCTGCGCTACCGCCTCCCTGGAGTCAGTCCCTCCCGCAGCCTCCCGCGGGCGGAAGCCGCCGTTACCACCCCGGCCGTTAACGGCATTAACGGGCAAGGGGAGGAAAGCGCTCGCCCTGCCTCCGCCGCAACTCCCTACTTCCGGGTCGCACACCGCTACGGCACGCGGCGAGGCCCAAACTCCCTCGCGAGAGCGCGCACACACTTCCACCCCGGGCACGGCGCCGCGCAGCCCCTCCGCGCGCGCTCGCGCCTGCGCAGTCAGGCGCGGGGGGGGGGAAGAGGGCGCTGCGGTGCCCGCCTTCCAGAAGCCTGCCTCGCCCCCGCGCTCCCGACCTGCCCCGACAGCCCCAGGGGCTTTCTCAGGAAAAGATTTGAGATTTCTGCGGCAAAGCCTGGAGCCCAAAACAGGAATCCTGCCAGGGTGGAAGAACAGCCAGAATAAAGTGGCCACATTGGGTTTGGGGGTACACTTGCTGCTGCAAACCCCAAAAGGAGACAGAGGAGACCCAAAATCTTACTTGAATAAAGGGAGAGTCCACCGAGCATATCCCTCTGGGGTCTCTCAAGTTGCTGGAGGTCACAGCCCACCTTTTGTTCTAATTCCCCAGCCGAGGTGGCCCTCTCCTTTTCCCCACTGGCCAAGGGACTCGGGAGTTACAACCTTCCCAGCCCACCTACACCCAACTCCCTGCCTCCCTCCATGTGTTTGCACCTCGGGTCACCTGGCTCTTGTGTCCCCGTCACTCCAGGCTCCTCTCAGTCTCCCACCTGCCCATGTTCCTGTGTCCTGCTCATCAGCCAGAGAAGGGGGAACAATTTCCTCCTTCCTTTGTAAAGATGCAAATTTACAAACTTGTGGTGTGTGTGTTCTGCTCAAGCCCAAACTTTTTGTGTGTTTTCTGCCCAATCCCTCCTTTTCTTCTTTTTTCTTTTATTTTTTTTTTTTTCTTTCTCCAGGATATATTTTATATTTACAGACCTCTACCTTCATACACTCATCATTTTTGGAAGCATAGTGGACTCTGTATAGGTTATTAACTAACCATCTGGGTTCAATATGTCTGGCCACCCCTCCTGGATTCCCACAGTCCTAACATTTATTTTCCTGACGTGCTCCCAAGCAGCAAGATCGACAGAGAGTTAGCTGGAGTTTTCCATCCTCTTC
The DNA here is from genome assembly GCA_032273925.1 of Rhynchotus rufescens. Taxonomy (NCBI): domain Eukaryota; kingdom Metazoa; phylum Chordata; class Aves; order Tinamiformes; family Tinamidae; genus Rhynchotus; species Rhynchotus rufescens. The sequence goes on from JAVCKT010022093.1 coordinate 18,259, forward strand.
TTTCAACTGAGAAGTGCAGATTTCCGGAGTCTTGGAAATCTTAACTCTGGTGATGAGTCCATCCATACTCAGCTGTCTTGATTGATGTTGCTGTTGTTATAGACGAGACAAGCCAATTTTCTCATCTACCGTTTATTGAGTAAGCTGGGTACAGAGAATAACAGCGCTGGGGCAGCCTGGAGACAATCCCCCTCTGGCTCTCATCTTTCATCTCTTGGGGCTCCGTATTTATAGTATATAGTTCTTCTAGTCCTTTCCTTCTTCCTTTCCGTGATCTTTGTGGTATTTCGATGTTATCGGCAGTCTCGGCATCCCAATGTTATCAGCAGTCTGGATGATCTTGGATTGTTTCCAATGTTCCTCGATTGTTTCCAATGTTATCAACAATCTGGGTAATCCTCGATTTGGACGGTAGACTCAGCATCTTCGAGTTCCATGGTATTCCCCAGAAGTCAGTCATGCTTGTAAATCTAAGTAAGCTATTCCTGCTTATAATCATGATTTCCTAGTTTTGATTAACTTTAGGGAACAAACATTTATTACACTGTGATTAGTAACCCCTGATAAGATCCATGCCACTTTGCTAGCAGTGCTTCTTTCCATTCTTTGACCAAGACCCAATCCCCTGGTTGGATGTTATGGACTGCAAAATCCAAGGGGAAGGTCTGTGTGAGTCGGGCTTCCTGTCGGAGAGACTTCACAAGAGAAAGTATTCAGGCCACATATTGCTTTAAATATATATCACTTATCTCCACCTCCTCACCAGGTTGAATGTTAACGGGGTAGGGAATCCCAAACATCATTTCAAAAGAGGAACAGCTAAATGTCTCCCCTAGGTTTTATTCTTATTCTTGCCAAAGCTAATGGTAGAAGTTGTGTCCATGGCATCTTAGTTTCTAACACCATTTTCAAAAGATGCCTTTTAATGTTCCCATTCATCCTTTCCATTTTACCAGAGCTAGGGATGCCATGGGAATGCAAGTCCCATTGAATCCCCAGGGCAGTCATGACACCTTGAAGGATCATTCCTGTAAAACAAGTGCCTCTGTCTGAATCTATTGCCTCTGCCAACCCCCATATCTTGGAATTATTTATTCTAAAAACATCTTAATTACAGTCTCAGTTGTTGCTGAGGGAGTCGGAAATGCCCTGGTCTGCCCTGTTAGCTGACATACTTTTACCAGAAGATGCTTAAGCCACCCTATATGGGGCATCTCAGTAAAGTCTACTTGGCGTCATTGGAATGGATACGCAGCCCGGTGTCGTTCTCTCCTTGTAACTTCTCTTGCAGCTCAGCCATTGGCCTTAGCACAAATCAGAGAGCCCTCAATAACCCGTTTCGCCTGAACAAAAAGACCAAGGGCAGCACAGATTTTGAGGAAGGCTTCCACCAGTCCTCTAGAGCCCCAGTGGCTTCATCTTCATGTATCAATGCCGTTCCTCAGTGAGTTAATAAACCTCTTCCTTCCCACAGTTTTCCAAACATATGTACCACCCCATATGCATATTTAAAATCTTTCAAGATATTCATTACCTTGCCTTAGCATAATTCACAGACTCTTATTAGAGAATACATTTCTTCAGTTTAGGCTGATCGGGTAGACAGTAGCTTTCCTCCTTCTAGCAGATCCATTCCTTTAATGATAGCATATCTTGTGGCTCGCTTTCCTTCTATTACTCATGAAGATCCATGAATATTTAAATGCATCGTCCCCATCTGGCCAAAGGATACCTCTCAAATCTTTCCTAGCCCGAGTCTGGAGATCTGTTATCTTGGATTCTTCTCCCTCGGGGCCAGTCAGACAAGGAGCTGGGTTAAACTATCCCTTCTGCTTCTTAATTTTAAATTTTCTCATCCATTTAGAAGCCCTTTTGGTTAGTAATGCCTCGCGATGGTGTGGGACCTTGACAACAAGGGATCCTCCTGTGGTGAGTTTTGGCTTCAATTACTACTAGGGCCGTAGCTGCACAATTCCACAGACAGTAAGGCCTCTCCTTAGCCACTAGGCCTATCATTCTAGAAAAACAAGCTCCTGGTCTTTGCATTCCTCCATGCTCTTGCACTAAAATTCTCTTGGCATAGCCCTGCTTGACATCAACATATAATTCTTTTTTTTTTTTTTTTTTCTCTGGAACAGGAAGAGCTAAAGCCAGAGCCTTGTCAGTTTATCTTTTGATTTTCTAAAGCTCTGCTCCCCTTCTTGTGTCCATACCACAACACTGGGGCTGCTCTGGGCCAAAAAGTCACACAGTGGTCCAGCCAAAGCAGAGAAGTTTTCAACTCAGGCTCTGCAGCATCCTGCTAGCCCCAGGAACTGTCATCTCTCTTAGTGCTGGGCAATGGCACTTCCAAAATTCCCTGAATTCTTTCTGAGTCAAGGCATTGCAAACCTCCAGTCAAAATATGCCCCAAACCATCTGTGCCTTGCCCTCAGATACCCAACACGTTTTTTGAGTGCCTTGCCCTCAGATACCCAACACGCTTTTTGAGTGGCAGCTTCACAGTGGCTTCCTCCACCACCCTCTCTTGTTCCCCTGATAGGAGCAAGTCATGCACATACTGCAATAACTTAAATCCTGGGGGAGCGAAATTCCTCCAGTATTTTCTGCAAGGCTTGTCCAGATAGGACCGGTGCCTCGGTGTATCCTTGTGGGAGGACTGTCCCTGTAAATTGTTGTTTTATCATAGCAGGTTGTAACACTTTCCCTCTCCTGAAATTGAATACTGATTTTTAGAGACTACCGGTACTGGTTGCTTTAAAGTTATTGGGAGAGGTTCTATGTCTAGTTTTCCATATTTTCCTGGGACTGCTCACACTTCTGAGTTCACTTAAGCATAAGTTTTATAAGGCATTTTGCACAAAATTACAATAGTGTTAGCTTATTTATCATCCCTTACAATATCAATTTGTATTCCCAATTTAGCCATCAAATCATTTCCCAGCAGATTGCAATCACAATCTGGGACAAAAAGAAAATCATACATATCAAATTTATTACTCATATCTGCATTTCTTAGATATTCATCTTTTTTTTTTTTTTTCCCCACCCCTATAGGATCATCTAAATAAAGGAGCAGTTCTTTCTCTAATCCCCCTATATCTTGAGTGGTCAAGGGCACAATCACAAATCCAAACCCCTCTGCATCCTGACCTCCCAGTGGAAACCTGTCATAAAGACATTTGCAGAACTTTTGTCTGAGCTTGAGGGGCTTTTAGCAACTCATACTGGGCTCCCCTTTCTTGTTTCCAAAGGGGACAAAATGTCCGGTATTGTCCCCAGAAGCAGGAGGTGCAGAAAGGGCAGGAGCTGTGGCTCCTGATGAGTCTTGATGACAAGAAGGGGGCAGGCACTGCAGGACATCCCACATGTCCCCACCTGTTCTCCCCTCCCCCTCCTCAGACCCCGGTTCTCCTTTTTCTCTTCTCCCTTTTGTTACATAGATTCCTCTAGATGTTGCCCTTGCACAATCTCTTCCGCTCTGACAAGGGATGAAAGCCTTTTCAGTATCGTGGAGATACAGGCACAAAACGTAAAAAAAGACTAGGATCATCATCTGATCCTACAGGGGACCACCTAAATCCCCTTGGTAATTTATATTCTGGACAAACAAAACAATAATATTTTATCATTATTTCCTTGATTACTTCTGAGGGAATGCACACTTATCCCAAACGGTGAACACTCTGCCCAAGGCACTATATGGGGATAAGTCGGGGTCCTCATCCCTTTTTTTTTTTTTTTTTTTTCCCAAATCCTCTTTTGACTTCACTTTGCTGCCCTCCATAGGCACCGTTGTCAGGGTCATCACCCCTTTGTTCCCCATTGTCCCATAGTACTCACCAGTGAGATTTCAGCAGTCCTTTCCATCAGGCCCAGTCCTTTCCATTGGACTTAGCACTGCCTAGTAGTCCTTTCCATCAGACCGAGTCCGTTCTGTCTGACTTAGTGCTACTTGCCGGTCCTTTCCATCAGACCGAGTCCTTTCCATTGGACTTAGCACTACTTAGGGGTCCCTTCCCTCGGACCGAGCCCTTTCCGAGGGACTTAGCACTACCTCACGGTCCTTTCCATCGGACCTAATACTTTCTGTTGGACTGAGACCTTTCCATCAGACTTAGCACTAACTCGTGGTCCTTTCCATTGCACCTAGTCCTTTCCATCAGACTGCTTAGGACTCCTCCAGTCCTACCTGCAGATCCCCCTGATCTGCTGCTCGTCTGTCTCTGGACAGTCTCGGGAACCCAGTCAGTCTTCCGGTGCTGGCTGCCGTTGAAGGGAGTCAATCACCAAAAGCTTTGATGAGTTGCGCTGTCGACTTCAATCGCCATCTGCTGTCCCTGAAAGGTGGAAGGACCCCAGATGAGCCCCTAGTTGTGCGGAAAAACCTCGCTGTCAAGAACTGAATGCCCATAAAGGAGATAGAGGAGACCTAAAACTTCATTACTCAAATAAAGGGAGAGTCCACCGGGCATATCCCTGTGGAGTCTCTCAAGTTGCTGGAGGACGCAGCTCCCTTTTTATCCTGATTTCCCGACCGAGGTTGCCCTCTCCTTTTCACCATTGGCCATGGGACTCAGGACTTACAACCTTCCTGGCCCACCTACACCCGACTCCCTGCCTCCCTCCATGTGTTTGCACCTACTTTGACCCCCTCACTCCAGGCTCCTCTCAGTCTCTCCCCCCACTCCAGGCTCTGCTCAGTCTCCCACCTGTCTGTGTTCCTTTGTCCTGCTCATCAGCCAGAGAAGGGGGAGCAATTTCCTCCTTCCTTTGTAAAGAAACAAACTTACAAATTTTGCATGTGTGTTTTCTGCTCATCTTCATTGATGAAACCCCTTTTTAGGCTTGCCAACGTCAAACCCCAAGATGAAACCACACTTGGACAAAACAAGCTAACAACATGAACGTGAACTTCACCTGTGTGGAGTGCCAGAGAATCGCAAAGAGACGCTCTTAGATGCGGTGCAATAATTCTAAGCCAGTGCTCACATGCTCTGCTTTCAGGAGCTGCAGAGAGGAGGCCAGATCCTGACTCTGCAGCAGTGTTTCCTCTGAAATTCAAGGAGAGCAAAGTCATACCCCTCCTCACGCTCATAAGCAAAAACCAAGTCCCTTGGCTCGAACTACAAAGCCAGACTCACAACTACTTAGGTTCCTTGCGCACATATTCCGTTCAGGAGGGAACACGTTGAAGACCCTCCTTTCTGCATAAAATCACTGCCTGAAGCCAAATTGCTGCAGTGGATTCCCCAGAAATGACACCATGGAGACAGGTATAGGCCAGAAGACATGAGCTAGCACCTACTCAGTGCTCATGTGCATCCTGTTGTCTCACTACAGTTACCCCACCTCTTCAACCAGACAGGAGGGACTGCCAGTTTCTACACAGAGAGGCTGTGGCTCTTACCCAGTAGGATCTGCAGAGTATTGGTGTGCAGCTCCAAGCTCTCAATCTGCTCTTCCATGATGTCCACCCTCTCGGTGTCCTGGCTGTAGTAGCTGTACACACAGGAGCAGGCCAACACCTGAAGCAGTGCAGAAGACACTGTAAGCATCCTCTTTCAGCTTTTGTGTGGGCAAGTGAAGTAGCTGAGAGCAGCATCAAGAGAATTTAGTGAGCATCAGTGACTGAGAGAAGCCTGGTCTCTATGGCGGTTTGAGTAAGTGACAACACCCTACTATCATATACGACTCCTGAAGCCCTGCAAGCCCTCAGCAGGAACACAACCAACTGCTTCTATTTAAAGAAATGACTCCAGGAATGCCACCAGGAGCAGCAAGCAAAGATGATGTACATCCTAGCAAAGGCAGGTGCTACCCTAATGAGAAGACGAAATAGGGTCAGCCACCCCCAATCCATTTTGTGTGCATCTCTCCCAACATCAAACCTGCCCGCACAATCAAGAAGTGCATTACAAAGGTGCATCCTCCTGCCTCCTTCTGTTTTGCGAGGCAGCAAGACGTTGCAGGGCTATCCTGGCACAGGCTTACTGAATGCACCAAGTGGCTGCACAGCTGATCATTCATAATGGGCTGTCAGGACCTGCACAGGTAATTCAGTGCTCCCATGACATCCAGGACTCATGAAGTGGAGAGATAAAAAAAAAAGTAAAGATCATAAAATGAGCATCAAGAGGGACTCCTTAGCTGTGACAAAATCCGAGGAGAGCTTTCTAAAGGTACCTGCCACCATTGAAACTTTTCAACATTGCAGTGAGTCTAACCCACTTCACAAAAAAAAGTAAGGTTATCCCTGTGCTGATTCCATAGACTTTACACGAGGGATGCTCCAATAAGACCTGGCGCTCACCCAACTGTGAGGAACATGGCAGAAGAGCCCAGCTCAGGAGAACAGCAGGGAAAAGCAGACAATGGGCCTTTATTCTCCCTCGCTGCTATTTCTGTCACACCTTGCTAGTTCAGAGCAAGGTCTTCCTAGTAGCACCTACTTACTTTAGGAAGGCATATAGCACACCAACAGAATAAAGGCTAAACATTATCGGTAGATAACCACCCTTACCTTCCGCGCCTGTTCCAACACTTTGCAGGCATTGAGAACAAAGGTCAAAGTTCGAATTGGTGTCATCTTGCTGATAGAAGAAATACGGTTCTTCAGACTCACGGCCAACTCCTGCAACCACGGGTGAGAAAAGATCATTTGCAATGCTAGGAGGATTGAAATACAGCATGTGTAACACAGGTAATCGCTAAGCACCTTAAAGCACCACCCCAGAAGACGCAGACAGGAGACACAGCCACAACATCTGTAATGTGCTTCTGTGTGTTCGTTACTTCAATCTTTTGCAGAATCAGAGCTCTAAACAGAGCACATTCTGCACAGTCTTCTTTAGCGTCTGCAACTGTCTCCCACTGCTGCACCAGTGTGAGCAGGCAGACCCCAGGAGCCTGGGCTGCGCTTGGCTCCCATAACAGAACAGAACAGGTCAAAAGTTTTATCGTAGGCCAAGGCAAGGGTGATGTGCTCAGGCATCCCCATATGCATCTGGCGGATGGGGGGTGTGTTCTTACCCTTGCCTGATGGTGAAAAGTGCATCGCTCATTGTAATCTTGGAAACGTTTCTCCTGCCGAGCTTCTTTGCTCACCTGAATGGAAAGGGGAAAGTCACCTGTAACAAGTCCTCTCAGCTGCCAGATCATCTGAGAGAAGGCTACACAAAGAGATCTTAACATGGCTGGCAAGATCACAGATCACAGGCAGACAAACCAAGTAAAATCCACCTCAGGTTATCCCTGTGGATATCCCTGTGGGCTCAAGTGGAGATCCTCACTCTACGCCTGAGAGGCTAGGTGAATCTGAGCACAAACACGAACCGCTGGGGTCCAGCAAACCACTCACCATAGCAGAGCAGTTGTAATAATCCTTATGGGTTGGCCTCCAGGGCTTTAGGCAATGCCAGCATGACGGAATACGACGGGAGACATGCGGGCGCAGCAAGTCTCAACTTTATTGTGACAGCGTACATCTTATATAGGA
>JAVCKT010022094.1:16365-32675 GCA_032273925.1 Rhynchotus rufescens
ATTGGGATTTGCTGGTTGCTGCACCTGTAGGAGAAGCAAAGCTGTCGGTATCCGGATCTGCCCACGGGTCAGGGTCGGAGGTTTGAAGCTCTTCAGTGAGTTGTGTGGAATGGGAGAGGAGCCCTTGGGTGGAGGTTAGTTGGGGTGCAGAGTCCCTGTGGCTGTGCAGGTTGGGCTTTCCTGGCGGGCTCTCCGGGAGTGGAGCACCAGGAACGTTGCTGGCTGCACAGAATGGGTGTGATGGACACGTGGACATGCTCGTCTAGGTGAGGTGCAGCGTGAGCTGGTGCTCCTTAAAACGGCCCCTGCGGTGCCAGCGAGCCCTGAGACAGTCCTTGCTCCGGGCTGTACGAGCCCTCGGACTGACCGACTGCCCAGGTGAGACGTGGAAATGGCCACTGTAGCACAGGGAAACTTCACACACAGAAACGCTCACCTTCCTGCAGGCCGGCTGCGTGGAACTGGTCGGGGCAGCTCGGCACCTCTCCTTGCTCGTAGGAGCTGCCCGACACTGTGAGCAAGTCCCCGTGTGCTGCATCGAGGTAAATTTTAAACAGCAGAGCAAACTTGTACCACCCCTGGAGGTCCTGCTTTGGCTGGAGCAGCCCTTCCTGAGAAATTGGGTTTCATTTCCATGGGGCAGAGCAGCCTGCAGGCAAGTCCAGCTTGTGGTTTGGGTGCAGACAGCTGGTGCTTTTACTCTTGCAGTGACAAATGGCTGTGATGACAGATGTCGTTGCTGTAGCATTTTCCCAGTTCAGTATTTGAAGCTGCGGTACTTACGGGTTGTAAATGTCTGTGTTTTCAGGTAGCTGATTTCTGTCGGCTAGCCTGCTTTAATGCCAGTTTTTAAAAAATAAGTTGGAGTGTAGCCTGTGAAAATGCAGAGGGTCAAATAGTGGTTTGTGCAGGCTGCCTATGCAGCCCCGCTTAATAAATAAGCCTGACAGGTGAGCTGCAGGTTGGGATTCCCAGGAAAGGGGGGGTTGCCAGAAGGATCCCAGAGGCAGCGGCTGCCCCCCCGAGTGAGGGCCTGCCCCTGTGAGCTGTATCTCCAGTCACAGGAATTTGTCAGTCAGGCTTTCCCTGGAACTGGGGTTGATCCAAGACTTGCCCAAGGTCCTTTTGCTCCCTCCCACTCTTCCACAAAGCTGTCGGTGTTGCAGCCTGAAGCAGCTCCACCATCCTGTGCAGAAATGCAGAACTCTCCAGTTTCACGACGCAGAACAGGACGGCTCCAGGTGAAGATGGATCCACCAGCTCCCCAAATCCAGAGTCGGAGCGGCCGGGCCGCGCTGCCCCCGATGCACCTTGTCCAGTTAAAGCTGCACCGCTTTCCTAGCCGCCTTTTCCAGCAGGAACCTTTTCCCTGGCTTGCTGTCGGGGATCATGTTGGCGCTTCGCTCGGCGCTCAGGGCCACGGCGGGCCGCCGCTCGCGCAGGCCCTGGAGGCCGCGGCGCGTGACGTTGCGGCAGAAGTCGAGGCGCAGCGTGCGCAGGGCCCGCCCGTGCAGCGCCGCGGCCGCCAGCGTCCCGTCCGTCACCCGCACGCAGTTCTCCAGCTCGAGCGTGGCCAGGCGCGGGCAGCTCTGCAGAAGCAGCGAGATGCAGTCGTCCGTGACGTGGCCGCAGCCCGAGAGCGTCAGCGAGAGCAGGTTTGGACACCTGGGAGCAACACGGTCAGCGTTAGAGGTGAGAGGGGCAACGTGAGCAATGAGCAGCGTTTGGACAGCGTAGCGTCCTCAAGCATCATCATCATAGACATCAAAGAAAAATACCACCTTTTCTGTGAGGGGAATTAAATATTGGCTTTTATAGAGTTTACTGCACAGTTCTACTAATCTAAAGATTTAACTGTGATTAATTGGCAGTGATTCTGTGCTGGTCACAGCTGCAGCTCAGCTGGCAGTAGTGGAGGAAGGGACCGTGGTGCCTGTTGAGGCTCCAGGTGCGTTGATGTTTTCCTAAGGAGAGAACCAGGGTCGCCCTTCTCCGAGCCCAGGGCCTGAGGATAACAGAGCTAAAATACTGTAAACTCAGGGGAGCTTGAGCTGCTGACCAGCCCCTAATGTGGCTTTTGCACAGAGCAGGGGCAGTGGCCATAGTGACGTGCCCAGGTGAAGCTGTTGGGCCCCAGGCAGGTGCTGCTGCATCAGGCCCTGGCAGGCTGAGAGGGCCCTGCCTGTGGGGCTGGCTGGGGGTGCTGCCGAGGGAGTCCCCCAATAGTAGCCCCCTTGTGCAGAGCCGTGTCCTGCTCCTGCAGCCTCAGGACGCTGTGCGTGGCCCTGGGTGGCTCCGGAGCAGTTCCTCTGCAGGGAGGCGGCTTTCCCAGCAGGACCTTGCTACTGGAGCAGATGGAGAGCAGCTGCTTGTGCAGTTCTGTGCGCTGGCCTTGCGGCCTGCTCTGAGCCTGCGGTTCAGCGTGGGGTGAGGCTGTCCTGCAGCAGCCTGTGCTGTCACCCGCTGCGTGACAGGGGTTGAAAAGCTGTTAGTTCCAGCAGAGCCTTCTGCCCACCCCGCACAGCCGGCTGCACAGGGACCGGGCAGGGCGTCGCGACCATCCCTGTGGGACGGCACTACAGTTTAGTACTAGTATCAAGGTGGGTCATGAACTTGTTTTTGGAAGGAAGGAAGATCCTGCCCCAGAACAGCACAGTTTAGTTAAAGAACATGTCCTTAGTAGCCAGTATTGCATTTTCTAGTACTACTAAAAAAGAAAAGATGATATGTGAGGAATTTCAGTAAAGCAATATGAAAATTCACTGCTCCCCCTAAACCCCATAGCCTCTCTATTAAATGCCCAGCCACACAGGTGCTCACTGCTGTGGCTCCTTGCGAGGCCGGTTCCCCTTCTCTTAGCTGTCCAGGGTCATGCCCAGAGAACGTACCTGTCGCAAACCTGTAGTAAAAAGTCACTGACAATATTTTCATGCTTGTAACAGAAGTCCTTCTGGAAGGTGTTTTTCAGCCAGTCCTCGATGTTGCACACCTTGACCTGCTGTGAGTGCCAGCAGATGGACAAGTACTTGAGAGCAGGTCCCAGGAGAAAATTATCCTTCTTCAGCTCTGCTGGAGAGTGAAAGTTCAGCACCGGCCACAGTAAAGGATCCTGAAACACTCGCAGCATTTGGAGACATGTTTTCGCCAAACTTTTCCTGCTGTTTTTGTCCAGAAAAGAGAACAGATGTAAAAGGCACTCGTGGTTGAGCTGCGTTATGTGCATCGCTGCCGGCGCGTGCTGGGGAGCCGCGGGCGCCCGGAGGCCGCTGCACTTACTTATATGGCTGTGGAATGGTGCTTATTTTTGGCCAAGTGCTGGAGCAGGAGCTCAGCCTGGAGCGGGTGAGGACTCTGTGTGCACCAACAGCTGCTGTGCTGCAGCAGGCGCTGGGAATGAGCCCTGCAGCTCCCTGAGACACTTCCTTAAAAGGGCTCGTTTTCCTTGCAGGCATTTGTGGAGCCCACGGGCAGACACTGCCTGGAAGGAGCCTCTCCGTGAGGGGTGTTTCATGCACTGACCCCTGCAGCTCCTAGCCAGGGATTCCCAAGTTCCCGGGTGTTGAAGCAGGCGCCGGGTCAGGCTGCAGCTCCTGGCACCCGACCTTAACTACAGGGGCAGCCTCCTGGCCCTGCTCCTCTACCCTTGACACCAGGAAAGGGGATTAGCCCGGAACAGGGGCAAGTGTTGTAGGGCTGCACATGCTTCTACTAGCTTTATGAGCTTGAATTTTACAGGTTTTATTTTAGTGCTTATGGTGGTGTAGCTTTAGTTCCCTTCTTAGATGGGAAAAAGGAGACAGGGATGGATGTTTATGAATAAAAATGTTTTGTTTGCAGTATTGGCGATAATGTAGCAGCAATGGTAGAGGAAAAAATTAGGCAAATGGCGAAGTAAAGTAAACTAGAAATAACCATGAACAACTCCCCAGCTTTGATGTTTATGAAATTATATTGCTAGCTTCTACAGGAAAAAAAATACACATTTTACTTAACACTTTTTTTAAAAATATATTTATTTTTTTTTTTCCCTCCACGCCTGCATGTGAGTTGGGTTTGTTTCAGGTAAGGACAGGGCTGAAAGTGCAGTTAAGCAAGTGCAGGCTCAGGAAGAAGGACGGAACTGAACTCCAACAGAGCTAGGCCCGAGTGTCATTTTGCTTCATAGTGACGCAGAGGAGGAGCCAAGGAGCACGGTAGGTGTTGAGGGCAATATTCTGTTACAGATGGCTGCTTAGTAGCTGTCAGTCCTTGTTTTCAAGTCTTTCTCGTTAAATAGTTCCCTCAAAATAAGGAGGTGGCCCCTGTTGCCCTCCCTGCTCACTCTCAGGCAGCACAAGGGGATGCAGGAGGGATCCCCCCACCCAGGCCGGTGTCTGCACTGGTGCTGCTGGGTTCTGTGACCAGTCTCCTTTCTCCTCTTCCTCAGCACTTACCTTGGCATTTCAGCACCTGGAAATAGTCAGGATACTGAGAGGTGGAGCAAACATTGCAAAACTGCAGCCAGCCCCCCACCCTTTGAGAAGGAGCAGTGGGTCCCACTGCTGGGATAGGGGAACGTTTGGATTTGATTGCGGGTTTCTCCCTTTCCATCGAGGTTGAACAGGACTCCCTCTACAGGGAATTTACTACTTGAGTATTTTGATAGCTGTGCAAGGACAAGAGTAGTTTATTCTGCAAGGGAAGGAGACACTTTAATGGCACATTTTCCATAAACACACTGCATGAATGAGAGAATTTGCATTCATCCTGGAAATGCTCTAAACACACGCCAGATGAGCACAGTCAGTGATCCTCACCGAGACGTACACACTAGACTTTAATGGTAAACAATTACAGCTATGGCACTACAGTACTCGAGGACATCCTAAAGCACATACTGGAATCAGTTGTCAAGGTGCCAATACCTCATCAGTAAGACACAGACACATCAGTAATGAAACACAGATGGGGAAACAGGGGTGATGCGTTCCATCCATTTAGCAAAATCCTTAGAAATGGCCTCCTGCCTCTGATACAAGTCCACTTTTCCCTGTCTGTCCCTGTGAAAGGTGGGAGCTCCCCCGCTGCCATCCCTGGCCCCGTGGAGCAGCATCTCCTGCCCACGCTCGCCCTGCTCGTGCCTTAGAGCTCTGCATCCTTGTGCACTAAAATGCTCAGAACGCACTACAGTAAAGCACTAGTGAGGGCTGGACATTTTGCAGTTTTGTTTTACAGAAATCATGGCTCCAGTTGCATACGTGGCTGGACAACGACTAACAAAAGGACAACCTTCCAGCAGGAGGAGTTTGGTGAAAAAAGTACGCAAGGCTGAACTGGAGAAAGCAGTTGCTTCTTGCAGGGCAGTCACAAGCAAGAGGAAAAAAATCTTGCCAGTTAGTGTGTACTATGATCAGCAGTAAGTAGAAAAGAAACATTTGGCTTAAATGAAATCAGATATCCCTCCCCCTCCCACAAGCTAGTAGATAAATATAGGATATACAAGTAAGGTTAAAAATGTAATACTAGGCCAGGTGCAGTATATGTTACTGGTTCAGTGCTCAGTTACATTTTTTGACACCACACTGAATAGAATACAGTGGATAAGCAAAGTTCTCCACCAGGAAGAGAAATATTTGTGTTGCCACAACAAACTGTTCATACTGTCCATCTGGGTTTGCAGTGGGAGCAAGTTAAATTAGGAAAGGCTTTACAAGGCTCTGGGTCCAGCACAGCGTGTGGCTGAGTCGGCGTCAGCACCTGCTGCAGGAGCGAGCCTGACGTGATTGCATCGTGTTCCCGTATTGCTGGGGGCCACGGCCCAAGACCTCAATGTTACACGGTACTGAAAGAAAACTCTGACGTGAGACCATTAATTTGATTAAGAGAGAAAAGAAAATAACTGGAAAAGTAGAAGCTGCTTAAAATAAGTGAATGTTGATGAAGCTTACAAGTTTACGTTGCTAAACATACACAAAGGCACATTTACATCACGGGTTTGCAAGACCTTGGGCGGGGAGGGGGTGTCACTTGATTACTGCAAGTTACACTGCCTGTGGCCATGGCTAGTTGTGCATTTTCATATTTGTACTACTAAAAAAAAAAACCTAAACTTTTAAAGCAATCCAACTGAAGCAGCGTGCAGACAGAAGGCAAACACAGCTGGACATATTCAACTACCCCAGGTGTGAGCAGCAGGGCTGCCCTTGATGGTAGGAAGGTGTTTAAAGGATCACTCTGCTGTGCCACGTGCTGGTGAAGTCCCTCAGGTTGCTTTTCCTGCAGCCCCAAATAACAGCTCATGTCCCAGGGAGCAGAGGTGCTGCCAGGCTGCAAGAAACTGGACAACGGTGGATGACAGCCTGCCTACAATTTAAAACAATGAACAATTCTATTTATTCCACTTAAGGGAAAACAAAAGAGGAGGAAACATCTGTCTGTGTAGCTAAATGCATCTAATTTTTAGCTAGTGCATAGTTCATGTATTCATATACAGCAGGGCTGATAAAGGTGAGCATTTTCTGCCCTTTTATACAAGGCCAGTCTCTGCCCTGGTTTAAGCTACGAGGACTGCTATTTAAACAACATTTGTGTGATTTTTGTTTGCAGTTGTCATTATAGTGGGTAGGTATCCCTGCAACAGGTAAGAGGTGGGTAGCAGCTGGAGCTGGGGGGCAGTTTTGGGGTCCCTTTTATTATGTATGTCCTTGGAAAGGGCATCATGTTTTACTTGAACTATTGCCTGCTTTCAAACAAGAACACTGCATGGTGGGACCATAACTAGGAGATGTTGTTTGGTTCCGATAGGTCTGTGTAAAGTTAATTCTAGTCTTATCCCCAAGCCCTGAGAGTGCAGGGCATTTATATTTGTAAAACTTCGTATTTTCTGGCCTCCCAGGTTTTGCAACATCAGTTCTTATGTCTGCGTTTTACAGTACATCATTACTGAGAGGGTTTGACTTCCCCTATCCAAAATATCAGCAATATGGCTTAAACTTAAGTTCAAAGTGAAGCTTTTTCCATTACACAGTTTATAGAAATCCCAGCAATCCTCCAAACTTAAGTCTGGAGACTATTCAAAAAGAAAAACACAAAACAAAAAAACCCCACTCTGGGCTAGTGAATAACTACTAGATCTAGTTCACTGCTCCATGAACAAGAAGCTTTGGCTACGCGGCTCCCATGAGCCTGACCTGCTGTAAAACCTCATGTGTGTGAAACTGGGGATCTCCCCTTTACAGTCTGCACTGGGATTAGCACAGTAAGACTCACCCAAAGGCCCCTGAAGTCCGTGCCTCTCTGTCGGGTTGGAGCAGACTGCAGCCTGTGGTCAAGCTTAAGGAGGTCCCCCCAACACACACAAACGGGCTGGGGTCCCAGGGCCAAGAAGTCTCCAAGTTTTGAAACAATTGTGATCAAATTCCAGGATCAAAAGCTACAACAGAAGAGCCTTTGGCAGGCTTGTTTTAAAAAAAAAAAATCTCAATACAATTAAGACATGTATGTATTTTAAGATAATTTTTTTAAGAACTGAAGGGGCGAGGGAAAAGCTTATGTGAGGAACACCCAAATTAATCTGCAGTACAGATACAACTGAACCAACTATTTATTTACAATGATTCCTGAAAGTCAGCAGCCTGAATATACACCGATAGCAGCAATGACCTGGGCTATTTAATGATGCTGTCTTATCTCTTTTGCAGATAATGATTGCTCAGAGGTCACTATTTGGATTTGTGCACAAGGGAAAAATGCTAGGTGCAAATAATTCCTTGATTTAAAGAGATTAAATCCTATCTACATAACAGCTGTGAGAGCAGCATGAGGTTGTATTGCTCTTGGTAATCAGGAGCACATTTAATCTTGCTTGCAAAGAGGACAGAAAGCTTCTCTGATGTAAATGTGCCTTTAAAAAGTGAGAACTGAAAACATTAATATAAAAAAGTCAAATAACTATTTCATTAAACTATATATATAAAAATTGAGTTATCACAACTAAAGCAGCAAATCAAAATCTGCTGAGGTTTTCTGGTATAACTAAAAAAAAAAAAAGTTAGTTTGTGTCCAAGTTCAGTAAGTCAAATGCTACCATCGACACAACAAAACTAAAACCCACAAGAGGAAATTGAAAAGTGCACAATGAAATTAATAGTCTTGGATCAAGTATTTATGGAGAAATGGAAATGTTTTGTCCTGTGGACTTGATAAGTGAGAATTAGGAGGAGGTATTAAAGTTTATCTGATCCAGGCTTGGCTTGCCGGTCCACGTAGAAGAGGATGTAGGCCTTGGCCTTCACCACGGTCTCCTCGTCGGTGAGCGTTACAGTACTGTCGTTGAAGTGGAACCAGCGCCCCTCGTGCGTCGCGTAGGCCGTGTAATGTCCAGAGCCGACACTGGGAGCGGGAAGGGGAGGGAGGAAAAGAGAAAAGGGGAGAGGGGAAGACAACAGTCAGGAGGCGGCGTGTGCAGATTTCAGTGCCTCAGGCATCATCTACTGAGAATGATGGACTAAGAGGGTTCCAGGAGCCAGCGCAGGAGAGGATCTGGGGGCCCTCTCCAAAGGCTGCCAACATCCCCCTCCTCCTCAGCTGTGGGGCTCCAATTCCCAGGTAAGGGCTGCTGCTCAGGGCCACCATGGACGGGGATGGGCAGGGCTGGCTGCATCCCTGCCGCTCTCCCTGTTTGTGGGGCTGTGCGTGACGGACTGTGGCTGCCTCTCGCTGTTGCTCCCTCTGTGTGTGGTTGTGGCTGTGTGCGCCTGTGTCCAGCCTGTGTGTGTGGGTGCGTCTGCCTGTGGCTGTGTGGCTGTAGCTGCCTGTGCGAGCTGGTGTGTTTCTGGCTGCTTGTGCGGCTGTTACGCCTGTGTTTGTGTAGCTCTGTCGGCCTCTGTTGCTGCGTGCGGTTGTCTGCTTCGGGTACCCGTCCAGCTGTGGCTGCTTGTGTGGCAGTGTCTGCCTGTGTGTGGCTCCGTGTGCCTGTTTGTGCCTCCGCACGGCTGTAGGTGCCTGTTTGTGGCTGTGTGGTTGTAAGTTCTGCCTGTGTTGCTTTGTGTGCCTGTCCAGCTATGGCTGATTGTTGGCTGCGACTGCCTCTATCTGCCTGTGTGCTTTGGCTGCCTGTGCATCTCTGCCTGTGTGCTAGTGTCCGGCTGTGTACCTGGGTCTGGCAGTGTGACTGTGGCCCTTGTGTGCGGCCGTGACTGCCTGCGTGGGGCTGCGTTTGCCTGTGCAGTTGCCTGTGTGATTGTGTCCGTCTGTGGGGCTCAGTGACCCTGTCTGTCTGTCTGTGTGGCACTGTCTGCATAGCTGGCTGTGGAGGTGGCTCCTATCTGACCAGGGGTGCAACCATCTGTGTAGTGCTACCTGACTGTAGGGTGGCAGCGGGTCCCCATGGTGGGCTGTCAGTCCGTGGGGTGGCCGGCTGTGTCCTACCTGCTGGCTGTGAGTGGGGGGAGTCTGTCTGTGTGGCCGCCTGTCTGTCTATGGCGCTGTCTGTCTGTCTGCATGGCTGCTTGTCTGTGGAGGCGTCTGTCTGTCTGTGAGGGTGGCCGACTGCGTGGCTGGCTCTGGAGTTGGCCCCCAACTCTCTGTGGGGGTTACCGTCTGTACGGGTGTCTGTCTGTCTGTGCTGCTGTCTGGGGGGTGGCTGTGTGTGGCACTGGCTGACCAGCTGTGTGGGTAACACTGTGTCGCTGGTTACCCTGTGTGCATGGCTGTGTCGTGTGGCTGGCTATGGGGCAGGCTCTGTCTGTGTGGTGCCATCTGCCTGCCGGTGTGGTTGTCTGTCCGTCTGTCTGCCTCTCTGTGGCAGAGCCTGTGTGTCTGTCTGTCTGTCTGGAGGGTTGGGTGGCGCTGCCAGCTGTGAGGTGCTACGTGGCTGGCTCTGTGGCGGCTGCCTGGCTGTGTGTCTGTCTGTGCAGCAGTCTGTGCTGACTGTGTGTCACTGTCTGTCTGTCTCTTGGGGAGTTGTCACTGGCTGTGGTGGTGACTGTCTCCATGACTGTCTCTGTGGCCGGCTGTGTAGGGGTTGCCTACAGAGTCTAGGGGAAGGCTGTCTGACTGTCTGTAACACTGCCTGTCTGCGTGGGGCTGTCTCTCTGTCCATCTGTTTGTGTGGCCTATGGGGCTGGCCAGCAGCGTGGCTGTCTGCATGGCTCTGGGGGGACCGGCTGCCTGTGGAGGTGGCCATCTACCTGCCTGTGAGGTGCTGCCTGGCCGGCTGCAGGGGTGGCACCATCTGTCTGTGTCACAGTCTGTCCCTGTGTCTGTCTGGGGGAGGCAACCATGTGTGAGAAGCTGTGACAGTCTGTGGCACAGGCGGTCTGTTTGGCTGTCTGCGTCCGTGTCTGTGGCGCTGTCTGTGCGGGTGTAGCTGTCCGTCTGAGACGCTGTCAGTCGCTCTAGGGGGCTTGGCTGTCTGCGTGTGCCTGTCCGGCTGAACGTGTGTGGGGCTGTGTCCCTCGGTGTGTCTGTCTCTCTCCGTGTGTGTGTGTGTGTGTGTGTGTCCCCATCCACGTGCATGTGTCTGCATGTGTCTGTCTAATGGCATCCATAGATCTGTGTTGCAGGAAGCCTTGCTTGCACCCAGCTAGGGAAGGCTTATATACCTGATTATATATAAACATTACATATTGATTTATACATAAGCATCCCCTACTTGGCTGCAAGCAAGGCTTCTTGCAACACAGAACTAATATTGTTGCGCGCATAAAAACCAAACCCATCAGCTGTTACTTGTGTTAGCTTTGCAAATTCTACTGCTTTATTTTTGTAAAGTCTTCCCCACTTAAGACTAAAGAAACTCTTATAGTCTATGAACGTAATCAAAGGCCAAAAAGAAAACTAAGTTTATATTAAATAGATAAAGGTTTTGGAGCGCTATATCTAATTTTCATTACTATGTCAGGTGAAGACCTGCTTTCCCCTTCCTTTTAGGTTATAACAGTTCCTGAGTGCTTCCAGCAATCTAATCCCATTCCAACTGACCAGCTTTCATTGACTCTCTGTATATTTGATTTTCTTAGGAGTTAGAAGCACCAGTAGAGATGCACGATTGTGCAACAGAGAGTTCCTAAAATACTCGAGTCAAATACTATGGCTTTCTTTTGAAAGTTCAGACCATTATTCTAGAAAAAAAAGCAAAAAGCATGACTTTCTGCACTGAACTTTTAAAACATCTTAGAATTACATCAAAAGAATGAAAAGTGTTTTAATGACTTTGTTTCATTAAAAAACCCTTTTCTCGGCTTCACCTTCATAAAGTGGCAAGAAATTCTTCCTAATTGGCAAGAATATTCTTCCTAAATGGCAAGAATAGATTACATAATTTTTTCCTAGACATTTATCTTGTCACTGCTCTTACTCTGTAAGTGTAAGTCGAGGGTTGGGCAACACAAGAAAGACCCCACTCCCCAAACCACAAACACGAGTGGGGCCTGGGGTTGGGCCTACAGCTTCCACCAGTGCCACTTCTGTAGGAAGAAGTGCAGGGCAATTGCCTTCACTGCGGTCATCTCAATTTCTCTGTATTTGCTCCAAACACAAAATTTGTTCAATATAACCATCACGTGCCCTTCAAACTAGCAGACAAACTATTTCTATGTCCTAGGAATGTCCAAGTGAAGCACTAGCTCTGTTGCTTTAATGCAGGAATGAGCAATTTTCATTAGATGTCCCCCGTTTCAGTCCCAAAGACTGACTGCCAATACAGACTTCCTAGAATTGACTCTATAAACCCACCCTAAGTTAATGCAGTTCATTCCCAGCTAAATTTTAAAACTGCTGCTTATTTTCACTAGTGACAACACAGACATTCGCTACAGACAGAAAACCTCAAGTGTGTCAGCACGTACTTCAAGGGGAAGAAGGTTTCTGTGCACAAGCTGCCTCCCTCCGTGTACTCACCCTGAACCATGATGCACAACCACGGCTGCAAGGTCGTACAGGCAGCTTTCTGGGCCGCTGTTTTCTGGCTACAATTAAAAAAAGAGAGAAAAACTCTTCAGATTTGAAATGACTATGAAATGACTAAAATTAAATTTGCAACTTGTTAATAAAGGCACACACAATGGAACATTCATCTACAGGAGATGTCAGCGGGTGTCCCCATACCTCTAATAAGTAGCATTTCATGTCCAGGCCTCGTAATGGAAACTCAACGTATGTATCAACCTTGTTTCTTAGATATGCTGTCCAGTGAAATCGTTTCAAGTGTAAGCATAGCACCTATAGGAGAGACAAAAGAAAAAGGGATATGTTAGAGGAGTAAACTGAACTTACTGCCAAACATCAGCAGTAGCCAATGGGCCAGTTATGCACTGGTTTCCAGTAACAGCTGGGCAGCCATTTCCCTTGACACATTCCCAAGCTGTGACTTTTCAAGCATATACACACCTTTGGTAGTTTCTGAATCCAGAATTTTTTGGTGGATTTCTGCTTCTTTTTGCATTTATGGCACATATAGAGCTCTGTCTCATCAAGTTCTTCCAGGTCTGTAAAACTGCGAAGACAGTCTGCAAAACACACAAACCTAACTCAAGATGACTTCAAAAACACCAAATGTAGCAAAATACAGAAGATCACTGACACTTCAGTCATTGTGGTTAACGTTACTGTATGTTTGTGCAGCAGAACAGCTGCAACTATGCAATAAAACATTAACATGATGTAGCATGCAGACCTTGTTCCTTTAGAAGTTAGGAACTTCAAACTTACAGTTGGACTCAATGATCTTAAAATAAAGAAGAAAAACGAACAGCAACAGCAGTTTTTGAGCACTAAATAGTTGACAGTTCTCAGCAAATACATTTACAAACCTGTAGAAATTAACATCCAATAAACCAAGGTCAAAAGCCTCAGCAGCCACCTGGCCTGCACTGTATTTACAGTATTTTAAAAAGCAGGCCATGCTTTTTAGCAAGGGCACATTTTCAAAACACATTTTTAAGCACCATCTTAACAGCTACATCACAACCCACATGTAACTCTTGCTTTGGAAAGACTGCAACGTATCACAAATAGTCTCATCACAAGAAAACACTTGCTGCTTCCTTGGGATTTAGCTGACGTGGAGCCCAGAGCACCTCCCAGCCCCACTTCACTGCAGCAGCTTGTCAGTACACACTGAGCGAAGAAAACCTGCCCAGAAAATTATTCTGGCACCTTCTTCCACTAAAACATCTCACAAAATGAGACAGCAGATGGCAAGAGGTCAGGTCCTAGTTAAATCCTGGCTCTCCTGACATTAACAGCTTTGTGCTCGCTCCTGTTAATGATGTCACCTCTCCAGTCACTCTTACCTCGTAGTGTGCACATTGGTCCATTTTCTTGATTTTTAGTACGTTTATTTCTGAACTGACTTGGAATATCTAGTGAAAGGTCTAGAAAAAACATATATAAAAAAGTATTTACAGTAGAATAAAACTTTGCATTTTATCTTTTCAGGCTAAGACTTGGTTCAACAATGTAATATCAAAAAAAATGTGTCAATTTTCAGATTTCTTTATTTCTACTTTAATTCACCCAATACATTTGAATACATAAAGCATCTTACCTAGGAATGGGTCAAACTTTCTAGATTCAGTCCCACATAAATTGCTGTGACAACAGTAGAAGCTCCATTTCTAAACAAACCAGAGGAAGACGCAGTCAGAAATAAATACCTAGTACATCTCTACTCCTAACAAGTCACTGCTATGTATGGACCAAATTGCTCTGTCTAGTAACCAACACTCACTTAGGTTCAGCCCTGGGCACTTCCTTTATCCCAGAATTGCACACAGCAAGTAATTATTTGTTAGAATACTTCTGTTTTATCTTGTATCTTGCAAAAAGCATCAAGTGCACCTGCCCCAAGCACTGCAGTGTTCAGAGAGAGATAACCTGACAGACAGCATTTCCATACTGTATTTTAACCCAGTAATAAGAGCTGTTCCTGAAAAGCAGTTTTAAATCCCCTTTTTTCCCCCTCCTAGGGAGGTCAAGGATAGTTTTATTTCAAATCCTCACTCTGCTTTATTATAACTAGTCGACTTCTAAAATACAGGTCTGCACTTCTCCCACTAACTGCCTCCAACCACAGTCACACTGGGATACACTAAGTAGGATATGCATTAGCCTTGTTCTCTATGCTTTAATGAGTCCTGTGAGTGCTGTGGCAGATTATAAAACGGACTTAAAGTCTAATGAAACTGAAATGTAAAATACTGATTTAAGATCAGCTTTCTAACTTACAGTGTTAAGGAAACATTAAAGAAAAACAAAACAAAAGGATTCGTGTATTTAACTTCACATCCACACCACACCAACCCATACAGGGGCATTAGGATGTCAAGGAAGTTGAACCTTTCTTACATGCAGCATTTGTTGCTCGCGGACAGGCCCGAGTTCTCCTGCAGGATGACGGACCGGGAGACGCCGTTGAAGCCCCCCTGGAGCTCCAGGTGCAGGTGGTCCAGAAGGTAGCGCATGAACTCATGGGCATCCTGCTGCTGGTAGCCCCTGCGGAGACGGGAAGGGCAACAACAGTCACCACGAGCACCGGCTGCGACACGGAGCCTTTCCTGAGGTAGCACCAGCCCAATTTACAGACACAGGTTTAGTTTGTACCAGGAATGTTTTCCGATTAGCCTGTCAAGACAAGCGGAGGGATCTGTTCTTTGCAGATCTACCTCTATGCACTCCTCTTTTTGACTTTTTTTTCTTTTTTATTTGTTCAAAGGGTTTGTTCAAAGCAGGAGACTTTTCAGCAGTCAGCAGAGGGCACTGCTCACATAATCTCTTAGACCTGGCTGCCTCATTATCCGCCTCAGGAAAAGCTGCCTGTGCCAACAACACCCCAGTTCTGACGCACAGAAATCAACACAAATGCCCAGTGGGAGCAGCGGCCTCTCCTCCCTCACACAACACGGAACCATCCTCCCCGGCTCTTCATCCTCCCCGGCTCTTCATCCTCCCCGGCTCGTCCTCTTCGGTGTCGGTTACTGGCTGCACGTGACGGCATCGACACGGAAGCACCAGCTGTGGGTCCCATGGAGAGAGCAGCTCCTCCAGCCCTGCTCCGACGCTGCCACCGCCACATTCCCAACCCCAAACCTCCTGCCTGGCGGCTCTCCCTGGCCTGCCCAGCAAGGGTTTTCAGCACCAGGGCTCGTGTCCCTCCAGCAGCAACAAACTCCCAACTAATTCCGACCAAAGAGGGTTTTCCCCTCTTCTGGGGCCAGGTCTGTAGCCCCACTGCTCCCTCATGTGCCGCACACCAAGGATTGGGGGCCAGGGCACCCACTGAGAGCATTCATTTGCTGCGAGACCCTCAGACGGCTCTATGAGCCAGAGCAGGAAAATGCACACAAGGAAATACCGACAGCGACACGAACCTGCACAAGTCTCTGCAGGCCCCAGAGGAGGGAGCTGCCTCCCCTTTCCACTCCACGAAGCTGCACTGTTTCGTGTTTGCTGGTACAAGGTACCCACGTGAAGGACCAAGGAAACAAAATAGTCCTATTCCGATACTAAGTATTTCACTGCAGTGGTTTAGGCTTGTTATATTCACCATCAAGCACGTATTCCAAATGTACAGAGTTAATGCATGACCCTGATAGTTAGCAAATGCTTTCTTAGTTGGGGACCATCTCTAAAACACCTAAAAAGCTGCTGCCGAGCACAGACGTTACCAGAATCCACCTTGCTGGGCAGCCCTTGGCTTCTCTGCACCACGTACGCTCTGAAAACAGATCGATATCTCCACCCTCATTTACAATGGTGAGGAACTGGCACACAGAAAAACCAATGGGCTTCAACAGACCAGAGTCCTGCCCAGCCTGCAGCAGGACTCGGTTCTCCCCAAGCTGCAATGCAATTGTACGTTGCTATAAAATAAGGCGGTAAGCAGAAACTCGCTGCACAGGCCCAGGCGAGCTGCAAACACAACAGGGTTAAGTTACAAGTCAGAGTTCACACAAAATTTGCTTAGTTTATTTAATGCTGGTATCCTGATTTTAACATCTAGACAACAGCCAGAAAAGAAAAGTATGGAAAGGCTTTGTCCTGGGCCCCACAAAGGAATGCTAATTCTTTCTTACGTTAACTTCCTCAGAAAAGCTCTTTGGTAATATGGCAACGTGATAAAGCACCCCTTGGTGCCACAGCACGCGGGTGCCTGCGTTCCTGATGGGTCTGCTGGCCCATGCATACAAATGCCATACTCATAAATGAGACTGGAATTCATTATAAAGCATAAATATAGCTGCACATCTTAAAATAACACCACGGTATTGACCGCATAACTCTTCAAAATAAGCAACGATCAAAAGGCCCTTTAAGCAAGAAGGGCAGTT
>JAVCKT010022095.1:0-16257 GCA_032273925.1 Rhynchotus rufescens
CATTGGTTGTTTTTTTTCCCTTTCTTTTACATTTTTGAAGTGAACAAGAGACTTTCTTTTAAAATAGTTTAAAGTTGGGTTGAGTTACCAAGCGGTAACTCCCTCTCCATGGAAAAATAATCTGGTGAGTAATAAAATTTTAAGTGTCCTCAGAACTGTAAATGTAAAGCAACAATTTTATTTAATTACATATGATATGCTATATTTGGCATACATTTAAATCTGCAGTTTTTCATACATTTCTTACTGCCCCCTAACTAGTACTCAGTAAAATATTTACTCTAAAACTTCTTGAATATGGAAGTAGTTCGTATGGTTTGCTGCCATGTGAGAAAGGAAAAGTTAGAAATCTGCAATCCTTTTAAAACTTTATAGAATCAAAAGCATAAAAAGACTCAGTAAACATCACCCCCCCACAAGATCACTGAAACTTATCTCATATACCGTGTCTAACATCAGTATATAATTTTTATGAATTGAATTATTCTGTAGTGAAAGCTTAATACATCCTCTTATTCACCATGTTTCTGTTCATAAACATATATTTCATTAGCATATGTAAATATATGCTCTTTCAGGCTGCAATGCCTAAAAATGTTTCTCCTAAATGTATAATTAAGCATTAAAATTAATATTTTGGTTTTCAAAAGTCATGAGTCATTGTGACATATCATCTTCCCTCAGATATGGCTCCAAAGACATGAAAATAAGACTATGTCATCTATGTTAGAGTATTGATGTTTTTTCACAAGAAGAAATCATGTAATTTTCTAAAGGTACAAAGGGCTCTAGCATACACTAAATCACATCAAATATTAGTGGAATTCATTTTTGCTGCCTTTTTAAAAATAATATTTTTGCCAGAGGAAAGAATTTTAGACCACAGACAGGAGGAATACCTGTCTTTTGGTTCTCTCTCTCAGATCACGGAGACATTAACAAACTTGGAAGCAGGAAAAAAACTATTCACTTAATGAAACAAGTTTAAAAAGAAAAGAACAAAAAAGCATGACAATGTACTTGGAACTAAGGAACTGGGAACTGGTCGCCTTCTCTACCATAACTTTCCTCAGTAGTGACAGGACATTTTCATACGTGAGATGCAAAACTTGGTGGCTGATATTTTATATCGCATGTCTCTCTTGCCTGACTAAAAAGCATTTTCACTTTTAAAGGAACTGAAAATATAGAAACAAATAGAAATAAAGGTGAGATTTTTGCTGAAGAATTAATAATCCACAAAGCAAATTTTAGTACTTAGGTCTAGGATATTTTTCCAAGATGCCTTCTCTAGGAATTTTTCTTTTTGACATGGATTGAAAGTATGAAGCTTTGATTTGGTTAACAAAAGTCACTGCTAAAATCTTTTTCAAATCAGATCACATATGGCGTGCTTTAACTTCTAGTCTGTCTGATCACCAGGAGCCTTAAATCAAGCCATGATCTAGAGTCATCAAAGGGCTAATGTACCGTGAAAAGTCAGCGCTAATTCAATTTCAATAACTTCATTGGCAGTATATGATGCCCAGGTATAATGGATGTTGATCAAGACAATCAATATCAAACATCTACTCATTGAAAATAATTCAATATTAATTTACTGAAGATTTTACACACAGCAAGCTAACTTCTGCACTAAAACATCAGCTGTTTCTAATGCTGTCTGATATGCAAAATCAGCACATTACCTTGGCACAGGTTTCTAATGAAACAGTCCTGACCTTGCATCAGATACAAAACCTGTGATTATGCAGAGAAAATAATTGTCATCAGAAAGTTTCACATTCTCTGTTGGTAACCTTTAAAATTATGGTATATTTATCAGTGGAAAGGGGTCACTTAAAACTCAAAATTTGTTCCATTAATTTCATCTCTTCCTCTTTACATTTTATTCCTGAACAGAACAGTGTGTTCTTAACTTTTTATTTATGTTCCAAAATGTTGCAAATAGACACTCAGCTGCTCTGTAGCTTGCTTATAAAAGAACTTAATTGAAAGCTGAGACATATAGATGTTACAACATAGCACATTTCCTTCTGACTGGAAAAAAAATATTAACTCATTTTGTGACTGTAACGAGGCAAATTGTTTCCCATTTCATTTTCTTCCATCAGAAAGTTTTGAAACTTTCTTGAAGGCCTTCTCAACAGAGCATTCTTGGTTTGCTAAAATACTTGTGCACACCAAACTTCAGAAGAGACATATTGCAAATGAGTGAAGTAGAAGTTGAGTGTTTGAAAAAGGTGTTAGCTGTAAGGTATCTTTCCTTGTCTAATCAGGATATTCCATCAATATGACAATTCCTGAAAAGATAATACCCAACAATTCAAAGCAATTTGTTTTAAGTGAACTTTCTTCTGGAACAGTAGAGAATACTGACTGTTTTTGCTAACTTCCACTGGTGTGTTAATTAATTTTTGAGAGAGAGAATTTGAGAACTTGTCTAATGAGCATCATGGAAATCCAATACACACTGGAGTTTTAGGTCCAATAATAAAGTATTTACCAGGAAGGCAGCAAAGAGAGGGAACCTGCAGATTCTAGCACTACATTGGCAAAGCTTGGATAAAACTCAGGTTATCATGCCCTTTCCCTTCTGTAATGGCAAAGACATGAATGATGGTATTTCAGTGTTTTTGCAGTGACTTGAGGAGACAGGCAGATGGGCTTCTTTATGACAAATTGAGAATAAAAGCTACAATTATTCCCAGTAAGTGGGTATCCTTAGGCAAGCTGCAGTAAGCTGTTCTCCTGCTGGCAGCCAGTTCTACTACTCTTGCTTTCTCACCCATTAATTCCTGAAGAGGCACAAATACTGCGGCTCTTCTGGCTCACTGGCTACTAGACTCAGGAACCAGATGGGCAAAAATCTCATTTCTCAAACCTCTTCTGCTGCAGATAAAACTGTGATCAGAAATATTACATAAGCACATGCTTAAAAGAGTGGATGAACTTCAATCTTTTGCTTAATAGCATGAATTTCTTGTACATAAATACGCAAAAGAAACTGATCTGGTGAGTGCGTGTGTAATTGTGGCTGTTTTAGTTTGGTGTTTAATGCAGTTGCTAAGTAATCTGCATTGCCATATGCAATTCACAACATTTTTAAATAATGCATTAAATCTTATTCTGAGTTTTGTAATAAAGTATATTCAAACATTTCTTTCAATATTACCTAACATAAGAAGTACACTACTTCTTACCAAAATAGGAAGTCAAAAATACATAAAGCTGCAAGGGGAATCCTGGAGGCATGAAGGATGAGTTTGAAGGGTCACCTTAAATACCTTAAATGTCAGTAATTACAGACTAAAAGTTCAGATTCACCAGTCCAGTCTCATAAGACTAAGTCTGCTCAATTTGAAGACAATGTCATGTCTGTAAATAGCATAACATGCAATGGATTTGGCAGTTAGGGAAAAAAAAAAGAAAAAAAGAAAAAAAACAACCCAAACTGCTGATTTGGTAGCTCTGGAAATCATACACTCACTTTAAAATAACAACATTAATGAATGTCCTGTGCCAAAATTATCTTTTGCTTGGCTTAAAAGTTAAAGATTTGGGTTTTAAATTGGGATGAGACAGAGAAAATCAGACTTTCTAAACCCCTATGCAAGGCTCTCTGAGACAGTTTTTAAGTTTTCTGGAGCCAGTAGTGACAGATTGCAGAGGAATGTTATTTTATTATTTACGCTAGCAGGCCTATGAACTTTGCTTAGACTTAAAGATTTCAAAGACCAGTTCACTTTGGAGCCATGAAACTAGGTTGCATAGAAGAAACATCGAAGGAGTCATGAACATTAGCCACTCTTATTTACCTGTCATAAGGTAAATGAAGCATTTATCATTAATTAATAAATCACATCAATTAATGATCAATGATTAATGATTAATGATAAATGATAAATGACACTGTCATTAATTAATAAATGACAATAATTTTAGCTTTCAGTGGAAGAAACTGCAAGATCAAGGTTAGAGAGTATTTCCCAGTTCCGTACTTGGGCAGTAAAAGTGCTATTCTAGTACAGGGAAACAGAAATTCTTACCAAAATGGCAGCGATCTTTTCTAAACTGATACTCAAGGAAAGAGAAAGCCCATAGGAGCTTGGATGATGTGTGTGTGTGTGTGTGTGTGTGTGTTTTGTTATGTTTTCTTTTTTGTTGATTTATTTTGTTTTTCATATTCGGCTAAAAGCTTTCAGTAGTGAACCGGATGACACTATGTGATGCTGCCCATATATAAAGATCATTTCACATTCTCAGCAGTAAGGAATTTGCTGTAGTGATTTATGGGCTTTGGTTTCCATGGAAGGACAAATGTATATGTCTTTCCTGCTGCAATGGAAAGTAAAAGTTAAAAGATAAAATAACTCTTCCCAGGGCTTTTCACATCCGACTGGTTTCTGTGTAAGTCATCTCCATCACAAACAGTCCTTTGGCTGTACTCCATGAAGACAAGAGGATGATTTCACAAAGCAAATGGAGACATTTTTCATTTACTTGGGGATGTCCTTGTTCTAAGAGGTAATCTTCAATAACAGAGAAATGTAATATGACAGCAATGTTATTGACAGGTAAGGTTAAATGAAGTGAAGGAATGTCAAGTTATACCCTAGATCCCAAGCAAAAACATTGGTCTTGAGCCTAGTATATTTTCAGCCTTGAATTCTGCAAATGTTGAGGCTAAGCTTAGCATTTTCTTTCCCTTACCCTTCCTGGCAATTGCCAAATAGTATTAACTGATCCTGATGTTTATTTTGCCAAAATTTTCCTGTCAAGTTTCCTGTAAAGTAATGGAAAGAAAAATTTGCATGTGAAACTGATGGGACATACCAATGGTTATTAATGTGCAATGTAACTCAGGTTTCTCGCCCATGGTGTGGAGGGGCATTTGGTGCCTGGGAGGGTAGGAAACCCCAAGGGCTGCAGATGAAGCTCACTGCACAGCTTGCTCTTGCATCTCTTGCAGCGAGATGCCCAGATCTGCCTCGTGACTGGGAGACTTGTGGCATGACAAGTGCCACATAATCACCCCTCTTGACCTACTGGCTATATGTCTGTTACAGCAGCCCAGTATATGAACAGCAGCCCAGTACATGTCTGTTCTTCATATGTGTAGGATACACTGCTGCCCAAGGTTCACTCCTGGTCATTTTCTGAAGAGTTTTCCCTCCCATCAGTGCCACACCTGAAATGTAATAAGAGTAATATTTTTTTTCAGTGAGGCTTTCATTTTAGCATCCAAAAGTTATAATGATTAAATGCACATCCACATTTATTACAAATATTACTGTGCATGTATCTGAACAGCTATTCACTTAGCTATGCGTGAATAAGACACAAAGCCTCCCATTTGCCTAAGTAAGCACAACTGATATTCCTGCCACATTCATGAGATTCAGGTGTTGAATCTCAGTGAAGGTATTCGAGAGTTGGTCAGTGATGCCTGGGCTTAGATCCGTTTGTGGAGTCAGTGTTCAGAGTAAAAAAGTGAACAGATAACTTTTGCCAGAAAAAAAGAAAAGCAGGAAAAGCATTCTTTCTTTAGGATGCACAGTTAGGGAATTGTGCAAATCCATTTGTACAAAAACACAGTCAGAATAATTCTAAGTGAGGGTTTCCAATATACCAGCCTTTGAAAATGTGTCCCTTCAAAACTCTTTGACGACTCTTGCAGCAAAATAATGGGAAAATAAAAATAGCTGTCATATCTTTCCTAGCCAATATTCAATGCATCATGTAGGTCAAAAGTTTTCGACATGTAGAATATTTCCAAAACTCCTAAATTCTATTACTAATAATTAGCTCTTTTTATTCTTGCCTGGTTTTTATTTTTGCAGATATTTAAGACAATGAACATGTTGAAATCTTATCAGAATTGATATCAATAGGCATTTCAGATGGTAGCAATAGCTAGAATATAACAAGTAGTTTAATCTTGACTTGTCTTCTCCAAGATGGTCATCCTGAATATTCTGTTTTCAGTGGTGAGAACAGAGGTGGATAATTTGCAGGTTATTCCAGTCACTTAGAGACTTGATGTGAAATAATATCCTAGTTATTTTTCTTTTCCATCTTGAAGATATACTCTAGAGCTGCACATTGTAGTAGTAGAGTAGAGAGTGTAGTAGAGTTGTAGAAGTGCTTGTTTAATGCTTAAAATTTTTTTTAGTCTTAAAACATATAGGCAAGATCAATGCATTTCTTGTACTTGTGTTATATAGAGTAACTTCTTTTAGCAATCCTAAAATGAAATTTTTCTCTCTGCGATCAAAATAACAGTGTTTATATAGTGAAGAAAGTAAAGTGTTGCATCTCTTTCACTTCTTAGTCTCATTGCTGAGTTTGGGCCTATTGCAAAGGCTGAGAAAGGAGTTATTAAAATGGGCCAGGGAAGATTTTGCTTTAATTTTACTTGATTCTGATCTTATTTGAATCTAATTAGGTTGTTTTACTGCCTAGTGACAAGGTTTACAGGTGACCACGGGGAACTGTTAACAGTAGCAAGAAGTTTATTACAGAATGTTGAAATATTGTCAGTTTTACATCCATAAATTGAATTGGTAAAAAGCGAAATATTTTCTGACCTCCATTTCTACTCAGAGTTCAAAACATAGCTGTGAACATAGCAATAAAAGTTTTTCTGTGGAGATGGAAATTCCTTGTGCTCGTCTCACTTTTTTCTCCAAGCCCAGAATAGGTCTAGGAGCGGGACCAGGCCCAAAATTTCTCCCTACAGTCACCAGATATTTAAGGTTTCCTTTCAACTCCTAGAAATGAATTTTTTTAGGACTCCTTAACCTCAACAAAAACAACAGCAATAATGTTGTTAATTTTATTTAAAAGTGAGCCCAGAAACATGATCTGAGACTAACTTACTATAGTTTGATGGCCTGGAAGACATTTAAAAATATTTACAGTAGCAGTGCTGATCTGTATAAGCCAGACCAAGATATGGGGCCACTCATCACATAGCACAGCCCTGTCCTGTGCTGCAGATCCAAAACTTCTCAAGTGTGTAATAACTAGTGAGCAAAGGAGTCACATTGTACCTGCTCATCTTGTTCAATCTGGGCATAAAAGAAACTGACTTCAAGCACTTGTCTTTTACGATTCTGGGACCTCAAAACTTATGAGAGAATTGAAAATGGGAGATGAAAAATAGGAAATGTGCTGGCATGTGTCAGACACCTTACCCCCATGTCTCTCTGGGACTGTCTGGACTTGCTCAGCACTGAGCTGCCGTTGAGATGCTGGTGCATCGTATCCCTGGCTGACAACACGTGATGCTGTTGTACAAAAACGTGAAGTAAAGGTGGGATTAACTGACAGCCCTGGGATACACATCGGTCCATGCTGTGTGTGATGGAGCAGAGAGGCAGAGCACGCTGAATGGGATAAGTGCTCTCATTCCTCACCCACAGGACAGGATAAGTGCTGTCATCATTCACAGACAGATTCATTGTATATTGAGGAAATATGTATCTTCACTGTTTACTCAGTCACAGTACAGCACACTATTGAGTCTCATGCAGCTGAATTAAGTATGCAAGCCCATGGCCTTCTTAACCTCTGCTAAAGTGGTCCCTCTCATGCTGGCAGGGTGAGAACTAGAGCGACCTATTAGATCGCTAAAGCCAACACTGTGCCACTACAGGGTTTATGGTGCTTGCAAGGGCTGGATCAAATACAGCCAGATGAAATTATTCTTGAGCAGAACCAAATGTTTAAAACAACTGCCACCCCACACATCTGCTTTTCTTCTAATCATGTTACCAATTGAAGGCCAGATAAAAGCAATGTTAATATGTAAATGAAACTAATCACTTCTAAATTTAAAATAGAGTGCCAAAGCAAAACCTATTTTGAAAAACCACAAGAGAAGGGCATTTATTTTTTTAAATAATATTGTGTCATGGATGGTATACAGCCATCTATTTGAGTGTTATATAGTACTGATGAAGGTTTTTATAACAACACAAATATATCATTTTTACCTTGGTTCATGCCAAAATAAAGTAGTCTGCATTCAGCCTCTGAAATACATCACTGAGACCATTTAAATCATTTTTCAAATATACTAAGAATTTTAAAAACTTGTCGAGAGAACACATAGGTAAATGAAACGTCCCTTTGCAGCTGTTCACATTGCGTTTCATGCCAGTGGGGACACCAAGGACTGAGTGGCACTGACAAGCACTGCTTGGTTGTAAATGGCCTTTAAGGGGTAACAAATTAATATGCAGTAGAGCAGAAAGAAATGAGATGAAGAAGGGCAGGAAACAAGAGAAGCAACCAAGAAACTAATCTTCTGCAAAATGGTACCCCAAATGAAAGAACAGTTCACAGGCAATTTGCATAGTGAACAATGTGGTGATTTTAACTGGATTACAGCAGCTGGCACCTTTAAAAAATGATGTCTGACAATTGGGGACAGGAAGAAAGGGAGGATGTTTCCCTTTGATTAAATTTACTCAAATTTCCCAAATTTCTGCGAGACTTTTTGATAGCACTTAAAACTACATCAAATTAGAGAGCCCTTCAAGGAATCATGTTATTATTAAGTCTATCCATTTGGTCATGGTTAACCTCTTTTCAAAGTTGCTCTGCCCTAATCTTAGGCAAAAACTGTGCAAGTGACTATTTTCTGCTTTCTCTTTGGAAACAGACCTGGAAGGACAGTGACTAGAACAATGGAGTGGTAGCAACATAAACAACTTCTCTTCTGCTGTGAGCAACGGGTTGTATGCAGAGATGTATGATTTTTTTTTTTCCAATTCTAGCTTCAATCTGTGGAAAGATTCTCATCAAGCAGGATGTAAAACACCTCTGCATGTTAGCTCAGAAAACGTACCCTGATGGAACAGGCAGACTGTTGGGGAAAATGATAGTTAAAGTCCAGAGGCCTTGTTTTGCTGCTAACAAACAACTCTTTATTTCCAGCTCACATAAAGGAGAAAAGTTGAGATCTGAGCCTCTGGTGCTCCTTACAGTCTCTGTCCCCCTCTCTGTGTGGCCTGGCTTCAGTTATTTAAAATTTGCCTCGGCATCCTGCCTACAAAATGAAATATTCACTGTACTTCTCCAAGTCTTCATTTAGCATTCCGATATCTTTATAGGGAAAAAAAAAGTCAAGAAAACTCTGTTATGATATGAATGACAGATCCTCAGTAATTTAATATTTGTCTCAGATGTCCCTGGATTTTTAAATCTGATAGCCTCCTAGATCAGTTGCAGGTTTTCTGGAGAGCCTACCAGACTCTATGAGAATGTTTCCATTGCTGAATTTCCATTAAATAATAGGTCAGTGTTGTTGACTTTTGTGCTTTTTATTCACAATATCATGCACAAATGGGGCACAAATCCTAGTATAACTGTTGGGTGGAAATCCAATGAAAGTGTGGAGGCAGTGGTATGAGTTGTAGCAGTGAGCTTCTCACCCCCTTGCGATGTTCCCCCCTCCCCAAGATATATTATGTTTGAGTCTGGCCCTGGCGCTGCTCAGAAATCTGGGTAATTTTGCTGCTAGTTCTTATGCTGATGGTGTTAATCTCTTGCCTGCACCCAAGCAGAAGCCTGTATTTCCTTATTGAGCTCACAGGGTCAGAATATAAACATCTTCTGCTATCCTTGAGATTATAACAAATATTAAAAGTAAGCTAGGACACAGATCTCCTTCAATCCATTTAGAGGGATGAGCAGATGCATCTTGACTTTGTGTTTATTTATTTGTATGCTTTTAATATTCCTAAGTAATAGATATCCTTTTTCAACAAACTTCCAAAAGGAATATGGAATGAAGCAGTAGTGATGTGACTTGGCCCAGAGAGCTGTTTTCTCAGTTATAGTCACTCTTTTTTTTTCCCTCCGTTTGGCATCAAAGGAGTTTCACTGACTTGAAGATCAATAAATAAATTACTGTTAATTGGAATGCCTCATGTAGAGGAGACTCGGTAACGTGGCAGATGGAAAAAGTTTCAGTGCCTTTTGCGGTGATAAATTCAATTTGAAGAGATGAGTTTTTCATTTAAAAAGAGGTCACTGAGCTGAGTCAAACTGCTTTAACATCTAAACATAAAACCACATCAAATCTGAATACAATCCAACCTTACTGAAAAGCAAGTTATGAATTAATGTGAAAAATCCCTTCCCCCTACAGATAAGAGATGCAGAGCTAGTAGCATCACTGCATATTTAAATGTGCTGTCTCATGGGACAAAGTGTATTGTCTCCTCTATTTCAGTGTAAATGAGCTGTAACCAAAGATAGAAGGCTTTTCACTGCCACTTGCAATCCAGTAACGAAGTAAAACACACCAAAGATAGATGTTGAGTTACTGGGAAATCTGTCTGCAACATAATCATAAAAACTGTCCAAATTTACAAATGTAAATGCCCAAATGATATCCTTTATATTAAAAGTTCATATTTTGGATCCGTGTAACCCCGCAGACACTGTTTTTCTTTCTGCTCATCCTTAATTGTGTCCTATGTAGACAGACAGCAAATACAATATCCTATGACCAGCATAAAACAGAGTATTTATTTTCTGCATAGTTTCATTTTCTGAGAGGAAAGGAAGCTAAGAATTAAATGATAAGCAGACTGCCAGTTAACTGAAAATACTGGTTATATTTCAACAGAAAAAAAAGTATGTGAAGCTATTCATGTATTGAATTGACCCTCTACTATTACAGTTGGAGGTTTATAAATCTCTTCTACTGGGAAATATTAAATGTGACTGATCCTTCTCAGTAAAGCTGGCAGGGGGTAACACATGCAAGGGAAGAGAAATCTCAAGCCTAAAGCTTGAGCTGGCTCAAGGCACTTGTCCTGTATTGCTTTCAGGTGGCTAAATTCTCTTCATTTACAAACTTGTGGCCCAGATCTTAATTTCATTGAAGAATGGCCTCCAACTGTCTCTCTATTGATGCTGGAGGAACTGGCACTTTTCTATCCTCCCCTGTAACTCAGGCCAGTTAATTGGGGACCCTCTCTCAACCATATCTCAATGAAGAATATCACTGTGCTCCAAAGTCCACCTTTCTTGTATGTGGACTGTTAGCTAACCTGGGCAGGGACTTCTTGTTTCCTGTCACAAATATAGCAGCTCCCTCTTCTTTGATCCGCTCACACATAGGTCTCTGCATGTTATACAGTTTTCATAGCCATTTTCACTTCCTCTTAGTTCTCCCCGCATCCAGACATACAGATGCAAAACTGCAATTGCCATTTTCACAACAAACTCTTTCCCCTTCCTAATTGCCTGAATAAGTCCAATCATCCTTCCCACCGCTTTAATGCAACATTCAGCTCTTCACCTTCAATTGACCACCTTTTTTTTTTTCTTCTGCATAAATATCACCATATCTTTGCCAAATTTCTTTCTTCATAGAACACTCCTATCACCCATGATCTCATACTGTCCATAAAGAAAACAAATGTTCATGGCTACATAATAGCCTGGATGCCTGGGAGAACTACAGACTTTATTTTCAGGTGCTTTGGAAAAATCAATTACCATAAGTTGATTTATTTGCTAACACAGTCTTATCACCATTAGCGTTCTCTATAATACCTTCTTTCTCCAACTTTATTAAATTTATTTATATAGCTTCATTCAAATTTTGTATAATTCTCTATAGAAGGGGCTATATCTACTGATGCAAAAGTAACAGTACCTAGCACAGTGATGCCAGATGCTGGCTGGAGCCCATGCTTGCAGTGCATTAAAAGTGAGGGATAATAAACTTGAAATTGCTATTTATTGCCAAAAGTTGTTTTATCTGATTCTCAGAGTTTAAATGCTGAGAAATTCTGAACTCAGTTAGGAGCTGGCTATCAGTTTCCCTGGTCTTATACAGACATATTCCAATTCCAGGCAAATTATTTGCTGCTCACCTCTTTTTCAGCAGAACATTTCTACCTCTACACATACATGTATGCCCAATTTGTGACGCAGCATGCAGGCTGATTTGGCACATAGATAAGGAGGCAGGAGAAAGAAAGTCATCATAAATACTATGAAAAATAACACAATAGTTTAAGAGCACATTTAAACATAGAAGAAGAGGTCCTTGAGGTCCTATCTTCTTTATTGATACCATCCATTGGAATTAGTATAATTTCTGAGCTTAAAGTAATTTTGTATTTGGTGGCACACGTACTACCTTTTATACACATCTGCTCTGTGTATGGGCAGCTTTGTACATTATTTGCCAGAATTTCAAAGGCTTGAGTCCAAGCTCATATTTATGGTTTGACTGATATCTGATCATTGCAGAAAATGTGGACGTCAGTACTTTTCCAATTTTACTTCATAGTAGTATCTATTTATATATTTTTATTCATTTTACAGATTGGCACTCAGAAAAATTCCACTGCATATATCTATAATGTGAATACACAGAGTTGTGCAATTCTAAATTGAAGTGATTTGATGTGTCAATAAAATAATAATGGCAAGTATTAAAATCCTTTGGCTATGAGTCAAGTATGATGTAAGAGTTTCAAAGAATGACATAGTCCATTTTTCTTGCCTGTTTATTACATTAAACCCTCAGGCTGAAGTTACCAGATGTTATGGTTGTCTGAAGTATTCAGGCACTAAGAGATAGATGTAAAAATGTCAGTATTTCCAAACTTATAAGCATTCTGTTTAGAGTTAATGTGGCTTTTAAAAAGTACATATTTATGATGATTACTGCCATTAAAAGTAAATAAAAAAATAAATATCTACACTCCAACTTTTCCCAAGTTCTACTTAGTTCTAAATCTGCACTTCAAGTAAAACACATGCCCACATAGTTAGTTAATGCAATTCTTTCCTATTTTACTCAAGAAACTATGATTTCAGCTAGCAATTGCACACTTTTTACTGATCTTTTATTGATCAGTACTACTTTTTATTGATTTTTTTTTTAAAGAAAATATGTTAATTCCTTAAAACCTCATCAAAGAGCATTGTATAGTTTTAGTACTCTATGCTGTTAAGTGTTGTTTGTGAAATGGTCTGGGTTGAGGCACAAGATTTTCATTATGATACTTTAGTACTTAGATCCTGAATTACTCCTTCTCCATTTAATTCCTACAAACTGACACTGGCTTAGCTCAGCTCAGCTACATATATAGCTTTTTTTTTTGTGGTGAAAAGCTTCCCAGAAGCGTATTATCTAACTGACAAATCTTCCCAGCACTGATCTGGGAACATTGAACAGGTTGAGAGGTTGAGCACAAATTAACGTGATGATACTCAAGCAACAAATAACTGGAGTAAAGTGGGTTGTTAAAAGTCTGTTGACCTGTAAGATGTTTTCAAAGTTGGCCTTCTTTCCAATGACAGGTAGCAATGGCTCAACGAGGTAGAAACTGGTGTGCTGTGAAATTAATAGCTCACACCAATTAGATTATTCCTGCAGACCTCATGGACATTACAAGGTTAATAAAGATAAGTGATAGTGAGAAACATGCATGAGTGGTCTTGTCAGATGTCCTCACCAGCACTTCTCTTCTGTCAGCAGCTTTACCAGTTGCTGAGGCACTGGTTAGCTCTCTTTTATTCCATGTGACCTCCTGCTCAGAGACTATACCAACTCAATGGATTTGTCCTTTTCTGAAGAATTTTATATTAAGTGGATCTTAAGACTTAGACCATATAATCTGGCATCATTCATAGCTTCCACATGACCTTAATGAAGATTTAAGAGAATGAACCTTCCAACTTTAGACACCTGAATGAAGTATGTCAGTGCCAGTTATAAGAGCTAGCCCAATAGTCAGATGTCCTACTCTAACATTACATTTCCAGAGTGATAATTAGTAGGCCTGAACTGAATGTGGTTTGGTTTACTAAGTTTTGTCCCTTAATTTATTTTGCAATATCTGTCAAAAACACACTAAAAACTGCTATGTGCATCTCCCCTTCTTATAACATTCAGTTGAAACACTTAATAGGTGCTACTAGATACTATTCTTTGGACTGATCACTCCTCTAATGCTTTGTTCAGCCTCGTCTTGTTGCAGTCAGTTATGAGTCTTGCTCCTGCTTGCTTTCAGACAGATAAAATTCCACTTTTTGAATTCTGAAAGAAAACATCCACAAGTGGATGTGCCAGATCTTTTTGGTAGTCCCGTGTAATCAGAAGATCACAAGGCTAAGTAATAGCCCTTCACAGAGTCATTGTGAAATATTTAGGTACCAGATACCCCTCTTACCTCTGTCCCACCATTCCAGTTCCTTCAAGCTGCTTCTGCTGCCATCTCCTGCTTAGCGCACAGCCAGAGGCTTGCCAGGCAGCAACAGGAATGGCTTCCCAAGACCCGGACTTTGCATTTCTTATTTCTGTCAAGCTCAGGACAATGCATCTGACTCCCACTCTAAGAATATAGAAACCTGCATGCACTACAAAGGCCTTTCAGAGAGGGAGCTGGGGAGAGCGTTGGTAAAGATGAAAAAAGCAGGCTTGCAGTTTTCAGTATCTATACATTTATGCACAGATCAAGTTTAGGTGAAATGAAATTTATGAAAATGTTTTTTGTTCTAATATGGCTAGAAAGAGACAAAGGTTTGAGCTATTGTTTTGGGTGTGAGGCATTTGCTATGGGGGTGGAAAGCAAATACAGTGCAGTTAGTTCAAAGATAAACTGTATTGCACTCATGTAAAAATGTCTTTAAAAGAATTTAGTTCTTGGAGATGCTGCAGACAATTAAATTTTTTTTTTGTCTTCCTTCCCCTTTTACAGATTGTTCCTAGCTTGAAAAATGCTAATGAAAATTTACCCAATTATCAGACCTTAAAATGATTTTCTAGAAAAGTAAACATTTTTACTTCTGTGGAAAATCATTCTAAAACAGAATTTTGATTTTTTTGACAGTTCACTTTTTAAATGGTCTATTTATTCTCTGCTTCTGCAGCACACATTTTACTGCAGTTTATATGGTTACATTGAAATTACATGAACTCGGGCACCTAAGGGAATGTTTATGTTTTAGAAAGTTGGGCTGGATTGAAATGCAGCATGAATCATAAGAGAAGTTTAGAAGCACATGAAGATGAATGTGTCCCCAGTGACTCAACACAGAACATCTGGTAGGTGAGATGCTGTGTAAATAAATACCTGAAAGGACCTTGGTTTTAGCAAATATCAGCAAAGGGTAAAAATGTCCTCCAAAAAAAATGAGAAATGTATATTTTTTTATTATTAATTTAGGAAGGATAGAATATATTGTGTATTTATCTGGTCATGCTGGGAGATTTATGGAGCTGACAGAATAGCTAACTGGGATGAAGTCACTCTAGAAAGTAAAGGTCAGCTCTGAGGGGGAATACTGGTGCTGCGCAGCTGTATTTCATACACCTACATTTTACACACATAGCATCCATCCTGAGAGCCCACCCTCTGGTCTGAGAATCTCCTCTTGGAGGTGATTTTGGAGTGGGGCTATAAGTGACTGAAGCCAACGGGACCCTTAAGTTCTGGCTCTGAAGGTGCTCTGACCCCTTTTCTTCTCACAAGGCTCCAGCTGGTTTCTTGTGTCCCCCTCTTTGGCCCTAGCACCTCGAGGGTCCAGGTGGGAGCTGGAGGCACACAGGGCCACACTTAAAAAGGGACTACACTTGCTGTTGGGATCCCTTTCAAGCCCTTCTCTTTGGAGTATGTTCAGTTATATAAAACTGATCAGTGGAAAATTGATTATGGATTAATAACCAAGTTTGTCTCTCCCTCCCTAAAAGATATCACCCCGACTGATGGTTATTTTCCATATCTTCCTCTGCAAATTAAAAATAATGACAATACTCAGAGGGCCTGGAAAGAAAGAAAATATGACTTTTTTAGCCCTGTAATTTGGTCATTTGACTGATAGTGCAAAGTCTTAGTTCTGATCCCCACTTCAGAGTTTTCTTAATGTTTGTTTTGTAATAAACATCCGTTGAATAAAATGCACAAACATTTCATGGAACAGAAATTAAAACCACAGGCAGTGTCTATTCTAGGAAATTAGACGTGCCTGGAAATGTTTGCTGGAAAAGGGGCCAAATGGCACAGAATGGCCCATATTCATAATTCTAAATATCCTTACCCTCCAACACAGGGTAGCCACATCCAAATTGCCTTGTGGGAATTGTTTCTGTCACATGTTAGCTCCCAAACCAGGTCCAGGATCTGTTTAGAGCAGAGTAGATTAGACAGTGCTGCCAAGAACATCCAATACATGTTTGACAGTTCAATGATGTGGATGATCCACCAGCAATGC
>JAVCKT010022096.1:0-15197 GCA_032273925.1 Rhynchotus rufescens
TTATTTTTTCCCTATTTTTAAAATCCCTTTCGGCGGGAGGTGTTGGCAGCCCGTAGCTGCCTCGCGGCCGGGGAGGCCGGGGGCCCTGCGGGGACGTCGCAGCGGGAGCCGCTGTGGGTCCCACCCCGCAGCCCCCCGGCTCTCCGCCGTGCGGAGGAGCCACAGGGAGCGCGTGCTGGGATGGGTGCTCCCCGGCAGCACCCCGGCCGGGCCTGGCCCTCCGCGGCCTGCTCGCCGCAGCGCCACCAGCCTCTCCCAGCCCACGTGCGTTTCTCTATTATTCCCGCTTATTTGGCCGTCTCTGGAGCTGGGCTGCTGAAAATGGTGCTCGCAGGATGTGCAGAAGTCACCTTGTGCGGAACGGCAGCACAAGCTGTTGCCTCCCTGCTCCGGGTGGTTCGTGGGGAAGGGAAGGAGGCTGCGGGCTCCTCTGCGATGCAGTCAGAGGCAGAGCTGGCGGATGCCGGCACCGGTACTGCTGGCGGATAAGAAACTGTGGCTGTTGTCACCAGGAGCGAAGCTCCTGAACTGGAGTTGCCTCCACTTGTTAGTGGGGTTTCCTGCCTCACCTGAGGGCTGCCTTTGAAGGTCAGTCCACTGGGAGGAGAGGAAGTTTTGTTGCTGGAGCGTAAACACGGAGCATTAGGGCCGTAGGAGCAGCCTGTGACACCGGCACTTGGGCAGGAAAGAGGGAGTAAGGGATATCTGGGCTGCCTTGGCTCGCTCTTCCCTTGCACAGTTTTCTTGCTGTCCTCTGGCTGTGGCTGCTTTGGTGAGTTCTCACTTCCCCATCGGCGGCTGGTGCCTCCATAGCCGGGCGCGGGAATGCTGGGCACGGGAATGCCGCCCCTTCGTGTGGCAGGGCCAGCTCAGCTCGCTCTGGAGCGACCAGATCCCGCTGCGCACGACCGGGCAGCGGAGGCTCCAGGCTTGGGGTTTTGCACCCTTACAAGTGGCCTTGTCCTTCAGGCCGGGGTTCATGGGAGCTGGTGGGTGCGCCAGGCTTTGCTACCGCAGCAAGGCGGCCCCTTATCTTAGGCCAGCCTTGCCAGGACCGCTGGCCTCTTTCTAGCGAGATAGCTGGGGTGGTTGTTCCTCAGCTCCTCTTGCAAACCGCTGTGTCTCTTCAGCGAGCTGGTGTGGCCAGCCTGAAACCAAGCTGGGGACAGAGGAAATGGGCCTTACATGAAACCTTGCAGGAAGAAATGGAGGTTTCCTTTGTGGGTGGCAAAGGAATTTGCAGAGCCAGCACTATTTGGGGACATGTAGGTGACTTGTTGGCTGCCAGGTGCAGATTTCCCCTTTTTTGAACATAGGAATTGGCAGCATGCGGAGCTGGGCGGGCTTGAAGCACCCAGGCCCTGCAAGCAGAGCTGGTAGGAGCCAGTGGCACCGCTGAAAGAAGCGGCTCTGGCTGCTTGTTCCTGTCCCTGCGGCTGCCCTGCCAGCTTGGAGTGTTTACCCTGTGATTTAGGGCAAGGATCTGACCCAGGTTCAAGCTAGTCTCCTCGTGGCCACGTTAGTCTTTGATCTGATGGCTCTCACGATTGCCTCTGTGGCTGTGCCAATGCTGAGGGCTAAAGGGCTGGCTTAGGCCGAGTTTAACTGAACTGGGTGCTTCTTTGTTAGGTGTTAGAAGCAACATGAACTCGCCTACAAAACCGCTGGTTGAGTTTGTTTGCTGCTGGACTCCGAGTCCCGATGAGCAGTGTCGCTCCTGGAGTTTTAGCACCAGTTCACGTGGAGCTTGTTGGGAAGCCAGCAGGGCAGCCTGGCCAGTTAGGCTGCCTGTGCAAGGGCAAAAGGCTTCTTCAGGATGCCCTCCTCCTAGTTGGTGCCTCTGAGCTGGAGAGGTAGAATTGGAGAGCTGCGAAGGAGGAATGTGGAGAGCAGCAGCTCTCGAGCCAAGGCTGTGACTTGGCGTCCTGCTGCGTGGTTCTGCTCTCGGGTTCTGGGCTTTCCCAGCAACTAAGGAACATTTTAGCACTGGTGAGAGACCCGAAGGGAGTGAAACTTTGGTCATTTGGTCTATAAAACTTAAGGGGGCCCTTTGGAAGTTTGAGGCCTTACATGCCAAATATTTTGAGGCAGGTTCATGGTCCAACCCATTACTGTTTCTGTGTGGAGAATACAGACCTTAGCTGCAGTCACGGGACGTGGTGCCATAGGACAGTGGTAGCGCGTGGCCTGTGTGTAACTGTGCCTTGGCACTGCCCCTTTGTGGCACCTGAGCCTGGGCCCTCTCCCTCAAGTCCCCAAAGAGGTAAGGAAACCTCCAGGTCTGTCCGTGCTTCGGAGCGTCAGTCGCTCGTCCCGGTGCCGGCCCGTTAAGCAAACGTAGCTTGAGTTAAGGTGAGACTTGGCTGCGTTTGTGAGGACAACTTCTGAGCGTCTCTGTTGGCAGGTGAAGGAGCTGGTTCTTGATAACTGCCGCTCGGACGATGGGAAGATCGTGGGGCTCTCCTCGGATTTTGAGAACCTGGAGTTCCTCAGCATGATCAACATCAACTTGCTGTCTGTCTCCAGTCTCCCCAAGCTTAACAAACTTCGCAAGGTGAGTCAGACCTGTGCTCCCATCTCAGCCTGTGCGCTGAGACTTCTGCCCTGTCCTTGCTCAGAGTTGATTTCATTCCTCCAGTGGTCAGAAGAAGGTAATTTGGCTGTGCTCTTTCTGAGCGAGATTGTTTTCTAATATAAAACAAAATGTTTTTGAGCTCATTTCTTTTGTAGTATACCTTTTTTTGGGGGGAGGAGAGGGACTGTCATGCTTCATGCTACTACCAAAAGTTTTAGTAGCAAAGAAGGCATTTTAGATTGTACAGCTCAAAGGATGAGCATCTTTTGTGTCCTGCAGTACAAAAGTGGCAGTCTGTGCTACCTTGTCAAAAAGGTAGCTGATTTTCCATGGCATGGCCTAATGAACAGGATCTGGAACTCAGATGTCCATCATAGTCTGGTTTTTAGGGAATAAAGTTCCTTAGAGCAGGTTGGACGCTTGGTGACCATATGATATTTCTTTCTGGCAGCTGGAGCTGAGTGATAACAGAATTTCTGGTGGCCTCGAAGTTCTAGCAGAAAGAACTCCGAACTTGACACACTTGAATCTAAGTGGCAACAAGATCAAAGACATCAATACCCTGGAGCCCTTGGTGAGTGCAAGGCTGTACTGGCATCTA
Organism: Rhynchotus rufescens; assembly: GCA_032273925.1. Classification (NCBI taxonomy): domain Eukaryota; kingdom Metazoa; phylum Chordata; class Aves; order Tinamiformes; family Tinamidae; genus Rhynchotus; species Rhynchotus rufescens. The sequence goes on from JAVCKT010022096.1 coordinate 3,177, forward strand.
AAGGATAATATATCTGTGTTTTTCCTTTGGGGAGCCTGTATGTGCAGCAGAAGTACAACATCTTGGTAACTGTTCCAAGAGACCTCGTGGTTCTCATGGGAACAGATGAGTGGGTCCCATTTGAGGCTGGGCTAATAGTTAATGGCTCCTCTATCTGGAAAACCAGCGGCCACTTGCTAAAAGAAGCATGAAATTGGTCTGGAGGAGTAAAACGGTGGATGCAGTGCTCAGTGTCCATCCGAGAAAGGACCATTAATGGGTCGGGTGCAGTTTGAGGTAGGTGGCACCTGGGGTGTCATGGAGATGAGTTGCTTGGCCACCCAGTGAGAGTGTCTGCCACGTGGCCACTGTCCTGCTGGCTGTGGCCCTCTCACCCTGGGTGATCAGACTTGTGATCCTCACTCTAGCTGAGATGTCTGATCTAGGGCATTTGGCCCATTAGCTCTTGCCCTTGGGGAAGTCCTTCCATCCTGTCCAAAAAAGGAGCTTAAAACTTGTATTTGTTTCTCCTTTGCTTAACTCGGTGTTCAGTGTGGTAGTGTGGGCAAGCTGCTGCAACTGGACTGAAACGTACTCAGGCTGTGGACAGTGCAGCTTGGTCTCCCTGTTGCTGTCCCAGGTCTTTCATCCAGTTTCTTGGGCAGGATGAATTCCCATCAGTGCTCCCTCCTGGTAGGGGAGCTGGGCATTATGCTTGTTACTGCCTGCAAAAGGGAGCAGGATTTGCAAATGGTTTCAAAGGGAGCTGACACCAAGGAAGGGAAACTCTGGGGCACAGGAGCTGAAAAATCTGCCAGGTACATTTAGCACAAGTCTTAGTATATCTTTGAGGAGCACATGGTGTGGAGAACGTAGGTGAAGACACTTCTGTGGTAGGTCTGGGTAGTAAGGCAGGTGTTCAGAGGGCCTGCTGGCTTCCTGATCTTCAAGACAGTGTCATCTTGTAAGTTGTCTAAACAAACTGATCCCTGCAGAAAAAGTTGCCAAACCTGCGTAGTCTGGACCTCTTCAACTGCGAGGTGACAATGCTGATCAACTACCGGGAGAGCGTGTTCACCCTCCTGCCCCAGCTCACCTACCTCGATGGGTTTGATGCTGATGACCAGGAAGCCCCTGATTCAGACCCTGAAGCAGATGGGGATGCACTGGAAGATGAATATGAGAATGGGGAAGGTGAGTGGTGGGTTTTGTTTGTTTTCTTTTTTGTTCTTGTTGGGTTTTTGTTTTCCCTTCCCAAGGAAGAGAACCTTCCTTTGTTCTCTTTGGAAACCATTTCTGGCCCACTTCTGCAGGGTCTTGTTGACCTGCAGGGTGATTGTAACTTGCCCCTGCAGTAGTGGGGCTGTCTGGGCAAGCCCGTTGCCTTCGGTGGCCACATGAGAAACGAGGCTCGCTCGAAGCTGAGCGGTCTCGTGGCGGGCACTGCGTGTGCACGTTGGTCCTGCCGGCGTTGGGGCAGGAGGTGCGAGTGTCCCGTGCGGGAACAGCACGTCCTGGGGAAGCGTAACTTGCATCTCCCTCTTGGTAGAAGGGGAGGAAGAAGATGACGACGATGAGGAAGATGACTTGGATGAAGAAGTCATTGATGATGAGGAAGATGAAGATGATGATCTGGAAGGGGAAGAGGAAGAGGATGGAGTAGATGATGAGGTGAGGCTTTCTGAAATGTGTAGTGTGTTTGTCCCCATGTCCTTGTAACCCTCTGCCCTGGTGTCAGAGATGGATCTCAGGGGTGCTGCACCACCCTCAGCATTTCCCCATACAGGTACCTATTGACTTCCTGTTTATGGAGTTTATGAATTGGGTATTTGTCTGTTGTTTGCCCTGGTGCTTCCTCATGGCTTCAAGTGATAAAATACATTAAACCTGGACAGGTTGGAGAGTTGGTCAGAGAGGAACCTCATGAGGTTCAACAAGGACAAGGGCAGGGTCCTGCACCTAGGCAGGAATAACCCCAGGCACCAGCAGAGATTAGGGGCTGACCTGCTGGAGAGCAGCTCTGCAAAGAGGAACCTGGGAGCCCTGGTTGATAACAAGCTAACCATGAACCAGCAGTGCCCTCGTGGCCAAGGAGGCCGATGGGCTCCTGGCTGCATCAGGAGGATGGTGCCAGCAGGGCAGGGAGGGGATCCTGCCCCTCTGCTCCGCTCTGGGGAGGCCAAACCTGGAGCATTGGGAGCAGCTCTGGGCTCCCCAGGACAAGAGGGATGTGGAGCTTCTAGAGAGGGGCCAGCGGAGAGCGACAGAGATGATGAAGGGACTGGAGCAGCTCTCGTACGAGGAGAGACTGAGTTGGGCCTGTTCAGCCTGGAGAAGAGAGGGCTGAGAGGGGATCTGATCAATGTGTCCAAGTACCTGAGGGGAGAATGTAGGGAGAAGGGGGCCAAATTCTTCTTGATGGTGGCCAGTGAATGGGTACAGTTTGAAACCCAGGCAGTTTCATCTCCAGGTGAGGAAGAACTTCTTTGCTGTGAGGGTGACAGGGCCCTGCAACAGGCTGCCCAGGGAGGTTGTGGAGTCTCCTTCTCTGGAGCTTTTCTAAACCCACCTGGATGCTACCCTGTGCTCTGCTGGAGCAGAAGGTTGGACTAGATGATCTCTAGGGTTCTCTTCCAACCTCAGCCATTCTGGGATTCTGTGATAAAACTTCCTTTGTGGGGAGTGGAGAAGTTATGTAGGAAACAACAGTGCCTACACAAAAATGCTTATTTTTCTGCCCTCTTTGCTTGTAGCTCTCTAATACCAGGGTAGGGTGGGAACAGAAGCGAAGGAAAATGACATTGCAGAATTACACCTCACTCATGAGGTTGTGGGCCTCTAACAGAAGTATATTGTTTTGACTTAAGGAGGAAGATGAGGAGGAAGATGGTGAGGAGGATGAAGAGGATGAAGCTGATGATGGTAAGCTGAATTCTAACAAGTCGGCTCTGAGTTGCAGAGCTCCAAGTCTTGCACACTTCTTGTAGCCTTAGGATTTCACCTCTAGCTTTGGTGCTCTACTCTTTGCCTCAGCCTTTCCCTGCTGGAAAGTGTCGTGTTACTTCCTGTGAGCATTGCTGAAATTGCTTGTGCCTGACTGTACTGATGGTGATTAAAACTGGAGTCACACAGTGCTGCTGGGGAAACAAACTCCTAGTGCCTCTTAGTGCCAGCTGAGCAAGTCTGCCAAATATTAAAAAGGTGAATTGCCTGGCAGGCTGGTTTGAAGCAGCTTGAGCTGACACTCCTTGTAAGAGCTGGACTTCTGTTCTAGAAACTCCTGTTTTCAGACTTTCCCAGGAAATGCTCTTAGCTGCAGCTTCCCCTGGGCTTTCAGCTGCAGGGAGGGGAAATCTGAGCTCCTTGACATGAGTCTTGGCTGCTGTGGCTAGAGCAGACTGAACATAGGAATGTTGACAGAGTAGAATGAGTGGCATGATTTGAAATGATCTTGTATGAGCTTGGTCAAAACTGAGTGAATTCCACACCTGCTGCAGCAGTCTTAGGGATAGTGCTTAGTGAAAACGTGTTTTTCAAGTGTCTGTTGATGCGTGGGATGCAGGGAAGGCATAGAGAAGAGTTAATGCCTTGTGCCAGCCCGGCCTTTTCTGGGGTGCCATGAGAAACAGAGCCAGGTGGATTTCCATTCCCCGGTGGTGTAAATCCAGTCTGTGCTTGTCCACAAGCAAGCTGGGGCTGCCGTGGCTTGAAGCTGAGGTTCAAATGCTGCTCCACAAGACTGAACAAAGCTTCACGTTTCACTTTTTTATTTTTCCCTCCCTCCTCCCCTCCCTAGACCTTCCACGAGGAGAAAAGAGAAAACGAAATCTAGAGGATGAAGGAGAGGAAGATCCAGAAGACGAAGACGATGATGAGGATGACTGATCCCAGCGAGCCAATCAGTTTTACAGACTATGACTGTGCTTGTCTTAACCTCCCCATTGTGTCTTTGTGAGACTGTAAATCCCCGTCTCCCGGTCCTCCCCTCTTTGTATGGCTGCAGCATCCACAATATATTTTTTTAAGATGTAGAATACTGTAGGCATTCAGGGGAATCTTCCATACAAGGCTCACTTTCTCACAACTATCTCATGACCAAAGGCTTTCTCCGTTCTGTGGTTTGTGCAGCAGTTTGCAAAAAAAAAAAAAAAAATAAAAATAAAAAAAAAATGCAAAAAAAAAAAAAATAAAAACAAACAAACAAAAACCCCCAACCACCTCCTAGGGTATCTTTCGTGTCTGAAATCAGCCTTGCCACACACTGGACCCAGAGCTCCAGCTCGCCACCCTGCTTGCCAACCAGGAAGGCGTGTTTGCTCTCCACACGCCCTCAGACCAGCTCTCGGAAGATGTTTGAGCCGCCTTGAGCAGTGGGTGCAAATCTGGTTCATCTAAATGGACTTAAAGTAAACGATCGCTGAGGTCTCTCTGATCAGAAATAATGGTGATGTGATCTCTGGAGATGCTTGAAGATGCTTTAGTGCTGGGGATGTCGGGGTTTATGGGGGGGTCATTGGCTGCTTGCAAGACCTGGTACCTCTGATGCACCTTGCAGTAGCCCTGTACTTGCTTTCCTATTTTTTTATAAACTGGAATATTTTTTTTTCCTATTGGCCACCAAATAACTTTGATTTGGATGTCGAAATAAGTCTGCTGTGTGGCTGCGCGCGTCTTGCTGTGATGAGGCTTCTCCTCACCGTGTGGCGATCTGCCTTGAGGAAGAGATAGGAAAGAGCAGGTTAAGGGATACTGCACTTGGGTCGAGCTCCGTTCCGCACTGTACAGAACACGTTCAACCAGAATCACTGTGATGCACCTAACTCGGCATTCCCCGGGAGACCGTGTTAGCCTCTATATTCTCAGGGTCCTTCTGCTAGCCACTAACAGCTCTGGACAGTTGCCTCAGTGCTAGCCTGGTGTATGCATCCTCCTCCCTTTTCCGTTTGGGCAGGAAGAGAAGCGTGTCGAGCAGATATCCAGCTCTTTCCCATCCTGTTTGTGCACTCCGGGGATGCAGACAGTGCTGTGGAGCCTGTGCCCCTCCGGTCTGTGGTCTCGGGAACACGGAGCGGGGAGAAGCCAGCCAGGTTGTAGCTCTCCACCGTAGGGTTTCTGACCTCTTGCTCTTCCTACCTTTGCCTCGAGGTGTTGGGACGGCACGTGTGTTAGCTCCCGGAGAGAACCCTGGCCCTGCGGCATCCAGAGAGAGCAGCTGCTCGGTGTCGGGTGCCCAAGGACACGTTTGGGCAGGACTAGCTCCACTTGGAGCTGGGTGCGTAGAGCCGGGGTGCTGAGGCTCCCCAGGGGTGCGGACGCACTGGCACTTTGTGGAGCTCCCCGGTTGCTCTCGGCACCCGAAGGCTCCTCCGGCGCGGCGCGGTGTGTGGCAGCACAGCCGAGGTGCTCTTGCTTTGTTCTCTTCTGTTGTCTCCTTGCACTGTACAGTAGCTATAACCATTCAGAGAAGAGCGACTCTTGTAAAATGCAAACTGAGTAACTTATAAAAATGTTGAATTTAAAGAGAGAGAGAAATTTCAGAGCAGCAGTTGCTTCTAATTTTTCCCTGCATTTTTAGCAGATTGTATGGATTTTATATTAGCCTAGTAACTGTCAGGTTTTGATTGGTCAGACTAGTCCCAGAAATAAGGATCTCCAGCCCTTTTGTATCTTTTGTTATAAAAAAAAAAGAAAAAAAATTGGATAAAACTTTTAATAAAGACTTCAGTTTTTAAAAATGCATTGCGATGAATGCTGTCTTCACTGCCTCCGCTCCAGGGACTTGAGAGCTGCAGCCAGCCTGCAGAAGCACCGCGTTGGAGTTTTGGGGCAGTTCTTTTTCTCTTGGGCAGCTGGAGTCTCTTCTGGGAGTAGTGCCTGACCTTCATCCCAGGCATGGCTGTTTAGTGGGCGTTTTATTCGGTTTGTTTTTCCTCTCCTCGCTCATCCCGGAGCCCGGCTGAGCGGCGCGGACTGCGGGTAAGTGCAGCTGGGCTGTTTTCCATTGCCGAGCTGCGGCCGGGGGGAGCAGGGGCAGCGCTGAGGGGTGCAGCAGAGTCATTCCTTGGGGTTCAGGGGGGAGATGGAGCTGGGCACTGCGGCCCGGGAAAGCTCAGCAGAGGAGAGGGGTCGTGATCCGGCTGCTGGACGGCTGTGAGCTGGGACAGCCCTCTGCTCCCCTGAGCTCCCGTCTGTGCTGTTGGAAGCGGCCTCAGGAGCGGCCGCGTCCCCCGGGAGCGGCAGCGGCTGCTCCCGCTGCTGGAGGGAAGGCTCTGTTTGCAGGAAGGTCCTCGCATGGGAACGGGGCTTGTGCCTCCAGGGCTGGCACGGGGCCAGGCTGCGCTTAGCAAAGGGAGCTGACGGCAGGCGCCTGCGCCCCGGAGCAGGGAACGGGGTGGTGGGGTTTGGATGGAGCGGGGCAGGACCCCAGCAGGGGCTGGGCTGGAGGCCTCGCTGCTGCTGTCCCTGCCAGCTGGGGCTGGGACAGATGAGCCACGAGCTGCGCCCGCTGCGGCCGGCCAGGGCAGGGCCTGGGGCTGCCGGCCCTGTCCCTGCAGGGGGTCCCTTGGGTGGGTCGGGCTCTGCCGCAAGCTGCTGCTCTCAGCTCTCGAGGCAGGAGCTCGAGCTTGGGCTTTTTGCTTTAGCTTCAGCTCAGGGCCTGGGGTGGGGGCCGGGGGGTGGCCCCTGTTGCTCCGGGGGCTCCCGGCCTTCCCGGAGCTGCTCTCGGCAGCAGCCTCCTCTGTCTGCCCCACGCAGCCCCGTGGCCACCCTCCCGCGCAGGGCGCCCGCCGCTCCAGCGCAGACACAGGGTGCCCATGGCTCCAGTGCAGACACAGGGTGCCCATGGCTCCAGTGCAGACGCGCTGCTCCTCATCCCTCCAACGCAGACGCAGGGCGCTCCCCGCTCCAACACGGACACGCTGCTCCTCATCCCTCCAATGCAGGGTGCTCCCCGCTCCAACACGGACGCGCTGCTCCTCGCCCCGCGCAGCTGCTGCTCCCAGCACCCTCCCCTGCCCGCACACACGTGGGCCAGCCTGGCCTGGCCTGGCCTTCTGCTCCCTCCTTTTCTCCCCTTCCCAGCCCTGCTCAGGCTGGGCTGCTCCCGTGGGTGCTGGTGCCGGCTCTGACTCGGCTGAGGGGTATTTTGAGGAGGCTGGTGGGGCAGGCAGGGCTGCCTGCACCCATAGGTGCAGCTGGTTGGCGGGGGATTAACTTGTGCTGCTCTTCGGTGTGGAGGCTGCAGAGGGAATGTGGGGCTTTGTGTCCTGGCCCAGTTTCCTCTTGCTAAGCCTGTGTTCGGAGGGCAGCCCCCCAGGTCTGTGCGTGCCCCCCAGCGCAGGTATCTCTGGGGCTGGGCTCCCTGGGTGCAGTGCAGGGCTCCGTGGGTCCCTCTGGCCGAAGGGCTTTTCCCTTCCCTGCAGCCTGTGCAGGCCGGAGCCGGCGCCGCGGGACCAGGAGCCACGGCTGGATCGGCAGCCAGAGCTGTAGGAGCTCCCTCGGGTCCCGGCCCTGCTTCTGCTCCCCGGCCGCAGCGGTGCCGCCGCGTGTGCGCAGGGCGCGGAGCCGCAACCCGGAGCCCCCCGCGCGGCCGCCCTGGCTGTGCCGGGCGCTGGAGCGCGGCCAGGGCCCCCGCGTGGCCCCTCGGGGCAGCTCGGAGCAGGGCTGCTGCCCTCCCTGGCTCGACGTCCCGGGCTGGCACTGGTGCACGGGCCAAGCCGGACACGGGATGCGTGGCCCCAAGGCTGAGGAAAGGGATCCGTCTGTCCCAAGAGCACCCCGGAAAAGGGCAGCCGGGTCCCCTCGGTGCCCTAGCGCCGTGCTGGGGTGCCGGCAGGGAGGTGGAGGCCGTGCCAGTGCTGTTTCCTTTAGAGCACTTGGGCTTCAGGCCCCAGCCGTGGGTGCAGGGGACACTGTTGCCCCCCCTCCTTCCCCTCCCTGCTGCAGGGGCCAGTGAGACGGGGTGACCCCGCAGCCCCCTTTAAGTGGGGGTCCCTCAGGGCCATGGGGACCCTGCCTCCCGCAACGGCCTCTCCAGGCCCGGGAGCTGCCTGGGCTTCCTCCCCGCTCCCTGCTCTGCCCTCCAGCCCCCCGGCTCCAGCCCCGTGTCACGGAGCCACGCCGGGACCGACAGACGCTCGCCCAGCTGCTGCTCCTGTACAATTCCCATTTATTATTTAGAGACCTCGTTCCCGAGAAGTCCGCTAACTCCTGAGCAACCTACCAGGCTCGAGCGAGAAGCCCTGGATCTGAAGCAACAGAACCTTGCAGGGCGGAGGGTAAAAGAGCGATGCAGGATTCTCCAGGGCTTGCCGTTTCCAAAAATTAAAAGGAGAGGGAAGGGAAAAGTCCAGAAAACAAGAAAGTTCCCCCGCTCCGCAGCCGCTGCGCTGCAGCGCTCGGCCTGGTGTCACCCCCATGCTGGGGGTGCAAAGGGGGCTGCTCATGTTCCCCCTGGCACGGGGTTCATGCCCTAGCTCCCTGCTTGCCCAGGCCGGGAGGCGAAAAGCAGAGCGGAAAGAAAGAGGGGTGGGGAACAACGAAGAAAAGAGTCGGCCCAGCAGGAGCCGGGCGGCATCAGAGCTGCGAGTACAGGGAGTTCTCCATCTCCGGCGTCAGCTTTGTGTGGAAGGAGGGGATGCCCACGGCAAAATCTGCAGGGAGAGGGAAGGCAGCCGTCAGCGTGAGCGCTTGGCCATGGGGCATGAGCTGAAGTGCTCCAGGCCTCAGCTGGTGCTGCAAGGCGGCTTTGGGGCACGAACCTGGGGAAGAATGATGCAGGAGGGCGCCGAGCCCATCCGCATTGCTCCCTGCAACCAATTAATGTTAATTGCAAGGAAGTGGGGCTATCGCCAAGTAAAATTCTCCCCGACCCTGACCCAAAGGGACAATTCTGAGCCCAGTGCTCCCTCAGGGTGCACGGGCAGCACTGAGCACTCATTTGCTACGACTGGGGATGCCTTGAACGGGGTGCCCTCGAGCAGGGCACCCCGCGGGGCCGCGTACCCACGTCGCCGTCGAGGCGCGCGGGCGGCGGCGGGTTCTTGCGGTGCTCCTCGATGTGCAGCGTCATCTCGTCCCGCGAGGCGGTGGAGTAGGGGCACTGCGTGCACGTGTAGCGGCCCCGCGTGTGCTCCCACACGATGCGGCTGGTGGACGAGTGCCCTGCGGGGACAGCGTTGGGGTGAGGGGGGGAAGCACGGCCGCTCACTCGCCGCCCCCGGCAAGAGCCGCGCGGAGCCGGGGAAGGCAGCGGAGGCAACAGCAGAGCCCCGGACGCCTGGGCCCCACGTGCTGGGCTCAGTGGGGTTCAGAGTGTCTGGTGCCACGAGGGAAGGAGCCGGATACCCTCTGCTGCGAGCCCCACGTGTGGGAGCCCACCAACTCTGCAGCAGGCGGGACCCAAAGCGGGCACTGGACACTGCTGGTGCCCCGGGCAGATGCGCCCATTCCCAGCCTCCCTCCGGGCCTCCCCTGCAGTGCAGCGAGGCTGGTTCCACCCCACGAGCGGGGGAAATTGCCAGCACCAAGCACTGCAGCCTGCAGGAGGGGAGCGAAGGAGGGCTCGAGCTCCAGCGGCTGCTGCAGTGTGCGGGAGGGCAGCGCTCCGGGGTGGCGCCCGCCCGCCGGGCTCCGAGCGCGCCCCGCGCCGCCCGCCCCATCCACGCGGCCCCCGGCCGCCCTCCCGCTGCCTCCCCGGCCCCACGCTTCCCACCCGGCAAGTCGCTGCCTGACTGACCTGCAGTCCCTGCTGAGCCAAAGGACGGGAGCAGCGGGCTGGCGCTCACACCTGCGGAGGGAAGCGAGGGGCGACACAAGCATCAGGGACGGGCTTGGGGACATGGCGGGGTTAGGGACATGGCCTGGGCAGGGTGGGCTGCGAGCGCCTGGCACCCCATAGCCTCACATGGGCCAAATGGGACCTGGCAACACAGACGGTTTTAGGCCATGGGGGGGTTCTTTTTCCTCCACATTGAGCTTTGAGGGGGCTGGGGAGGGGGCTGGGGGTCAGAGATGGCTGCAGGGCCCGCGTGGCTCTCAGGGCTGGGAGCCAGGAAGGTCCCTGGCTGCTGGGGGACTCCGGTGGGGCCTGGTGCTGCTTGAGGCGGGAGGCAGAAGCAGCTGTGCCCCCAGCGGCACCATCGTCTCACCTTGGCTCTTCTTCCACACGGCATTGGAGACGGGCAGGCCCTGGCCGGGCACGTAGGGCCGGAGGCGGTGCTGCAGCGACGCCTGAGGTAAGCTGTAGGATGAGGGGTGCACATAGGACACAAAGGGCCCTGGCCCCGAGGAATGGGGAGACCCTGAGAACCGAGTCAAGGACGATGGCCCGAACGGGTTGGGCTCCAGCAGTGGGAAGGGGTGGGTGGCCGGCGAGGCCAGCGGCGCGGCCTCCAGCGAGCCGTGGAGGCCGGCAGCCGCGGCGGCCGCTGTGTCCGTGCCGGGGAGCATGGCTTCTTTCTCCATGTGCCGGATGACCCCCTGGAGCTTGGGCAGCCCTTCGAGTGGCTTGGCCAGGGCCTCCTTCTCCAGGGCAGAGGTAGCGCCTAGGACGGGCTTCTCGGCTCTGGGGGCCGCCCCGGAGCTGCTGGCGCTGTCGGAGCAGACGTGCAGGTGCTTGAAGAGGGAGCGGTGCGTCCGGAAGCGCAGCAGGCAGTTCTCGCACCTGCGCGCCCAGAGAGGCGGCGTGAGCGCCGGCTGCCCGCGCCCGCCGCGGCGGCCCGGGACCTCCCAGTGCCGCAGGAGCCTGGGGACTGCGCGGGGCGGCACGGGGACCTCCGCGGGGTGGCACACGGAACTCACTTGAAGTAGCGGTTTGGCTTGTAGTGCACCTTCATGTGGCTCATGAGGTCCTGCATGCTGGGGAAGGTCTCGCTGCAGCCCAGAGTGGGGCAGTGGAAGGTTTTGCCTGCAAGGAGAGAGGTAAAGAGTCAGCAACATTACGGCTGCAGGACCAGGACCCCAAGAACCTTCCTGGATGGTTTGGGGCACTAATCCCTCACCCTCGTACCAGCCATGGGCTAGCAAGCGTCTCTGTCACCTTCTGACGCTCCCCCAGCTCCTTCCTGCTTGTCCATACACCACTTCCCAGGGGTAAGGACGTCTTGGGAAGAGTGAAGGAGCACAGACTAAGCAGCCAGCCAAATTTCAAGCCTCGCTTCTCCACCTCCCATCCACCTCATCCAGAGAAAGGGCATCCTGGACCCAAGTGGACCTCCTTCCATTGTCTCTCCCATTACACCCCACCCCAGGAGGGAGCATGCAAGTCCAGCCTTACCCTCGAGGGACTGTGTGGGTCTGTAGTGGACTTTCAAGTGATCCATCAGCTCCTGCATGCTGTGGAAGGCCAGTTTGCAGCCATAGCTTGAGCACTGGTAGTGCTTTCCTAATAGGAGACACAGACGTTGGCCCTAGGACAGGCCCAAGCTCCCACCACCATCCCAACCCTCAACCCCTCGCCCTGCCCATCACACAGCCCAAGATGAGCCCTCCCCAAACCCCTTCAGCTCCACCTGGGACTTACAAGCCACTCCTCCATACAGAAAGGCCTTCTGGACCGAAGATGGGACAGGCCACCCTGTTCTTACAGGTACCAAACCCCTGCCAGAACCACCGCCGGCCCCTACAGCGGACGCAGCGCCCTGTCCCTCCTGGGAGGAGGCCCGTGGAGCCCCACCGTGGAGCTCACCGGGGACAGGCCGGCGCTTCAGCAGCCGCAGATCCTGCACTTGTGCTCCTGCACTCCCCGCCGCCGGCATCTGGCCGCAGGACAGCGCCGGGTCGCTGCAACCTGACGGAGAGAGCCCTTCCAGGTTAACATCTGCTGGAGATGCAGCCAATCACCCATCTGTGCATCAAGCTCTTCTCCTTGGTGGCCAGCGATAGGACAAAGGGAAATGGGCATAAACTGAAAGCCAGGCAGTTCCATCTCCAGGAGAGGAGGAACTTCTTCACTGTGAGGGTGCCCGAGCCCTGGCACAGGCTGCCCAGGGAGGCTGTGGAGTCTCCTTCTCTGGAGGTCTTCAAAACCCGCCTGGATGCCGC
>JAVCKT010022097.1:1346-15853 GCA_032273925.1 Rhynchotus rufescens
CATCTCTTTCTACCACTGTGGAGGACTTACTGTTTCAGATGGACCACTGTTCCATGCAAATGTTTTTATATTCTGAAATAAGTATGCATGAGAGCATGAGAACTGTTGTTCTGTTGACTTCACATCTCCCCCAAAAAAGATTTTTTTTTTAATAAGAATTGATGATTTCTTTTTTGTGTTACTGATCCCATTATTTCTGATAGTTCTTAGAATAAAAAGGGGTTTCTGGTCTTTCAATCTGAAATTTTATCCTTTCATAGTTTCATTCTGCAGTGTCTGTTTTTTATGTGGTGTTTATACCTTCCTAAACTAAAACATTGCCTGTATTACCTCCAGTTCTCTCATTTAATTTTTGTTTTTCCTCAGTCACAGCTGATTTTTCTCTCTCCTCATAAATCATTTCACTGAATCAGAGTTGTTGCTTCTTCTTGAAGTCCCTTTAGTTTATTATTTTTGGATCTTTGGAGTACCCTTAGTTCATCTGTACTTGGTGTTTCAGGTCTTTGTTGGGGCAGTAGAGGATAGAGTAGAGGAGAAGGTCACTGTAGTGAAGCCCCTTATTTTAGTTACAACTCTTCTCTTTCTCAACCAAATTACTAAATCATTTCTTCTCTCTCTCTTTACTTTTTCTCATTAGCTACACTTTCTGGTATCACTGAAGCACTTGTAATGCTCTGCACAAAGGTCACCTAAAAAAACAATGTACTATTTTTCACATAACATGCATACTACCAAATTATTTCTCTGTCAGAATGGGTACTGGATGGATGGACCCCAAAATACCTTGTTTAATAAAATTATTGTGCTGGGTTGATGCAGTTCAATACAAGACTTGGCTTTACGGTCCTGTGCAGGCTGTTAAGCTTTGCTGTCAGCTTCTTAACAGGGTATTGTTTATTTTTTATTGTTTGTTTGTTTTTATTGTTTGTTTTTGTTTTTCATACTTTACTTGAGATAATAAATTTAGACTTGAGTTGTTTTCCTGGCTCGGATACAGATTCCCTTGAAAAATGCTCATCTATGATTTGTTCCCTTATCTGTAAGCATATTTAGGGAAATAATGCTGTCCATCTTGGGAAGTGTCATACTGCCAAAGATGAATGGTGGTTTTGTAGGAATGAATGCCTACATCTGAAATGCAGTTATTTCTAGAGTGAAATGTCAACAGTCCAAGTATGCATTGCCATAAATGCCGTGCACTCTTCTGTCATGGAGACTGCACTGAAGGGTCCTGAACAGGCAAAGTACAATTATAAGAGAGAGAATTTGGAAAGCCTACAAGGGATTTGGAATAGGCCAGAGGACTTTGCCAGAGCTTCAAAGGGTCAGGACTTAAGCCATTCAGTAAGAATAGAGTGTATACTGTGAGTTAAACATTGACCTGGGCAACCCCACTGCCACTGACGCCGTGGTTGTCTCTGTACGTGTTGGTATTGTACAAAACAATACTAGTACTGACTGCTGAGATGGGGGCATGTAGGAAAGCACTAACATAACTCGTACTGTGTCTGTGCTACTCGCTCATCACATGTAGCTCGGAAGTTGTAAATGATGAGGCACCTGTATATAAAGAACCAATTCTATATTACTGTGACCTGATTCCTGTTTCTACTTTTTGTCTTAACCAGGACACCTGTGTGTGAAGATCTGTCCGCTTTGACTTAGGAAGGGATTGGAACACCCCAAGCAGCCTGTGAACGTTTGAAAGGAGTGAGATGTGTTTTTTTGGAGATGGTGGAATCCACAGATAATCTTGATGGATTCTAATGCTGCCAACAGTGCAAAGAGAGTAGCGGGAATGGGTTGCCTCTGGATGGTCTGCTTCTTTCATCTAGTCACTTGTCTGGAAGGTAAGAGCAGATTTTATATAACGTATCAACTTTCCAAACATCATCTGTAGAGAAAAAGATGTATTCTCTAGTATGTTCAACCAAGTCTAGATGGGCTTCAAGACATGTCTTTGTGTTTAATGGTAGCTCACTGTCTCATGTGATAAGGAAAGTATTAGTACTGTTTCTAGTGGAACAGGCTTATTCCACAGTGCTCTCCATGTGAAGAGCTTATCCCATAAATGAGAATTTATGTTAGCTACCTTAGAAGTAAGAGAATCTTGGAGAATAAAAACTTTTGCTTCTGAATAAGGTTCTTCTTTATGCTTTGTATGTATTCAATACTTGTGTTTCAGTTTTTGTAGCATGTTTGTTTTGCGAAACAGTCTCTGAAGGTTTATGCTCTTCTACTGGCTGCACCCAGTTGGCTGAAATCAGTAATTTTTGCTTCTGCCATGTGAGCCAATTGTCCTGGATAACAGATAAGAATGGAATGCTTTTCATGAACAACAGAGGTAGTTTGTGCTGAGTCAGAAGAGACAAGGAGGGAGAGAATAATGAAGCTAGAGTAGAGAGAATATGGCAGGACAGAGAAGAAGAAAGGCCAAGAAAAGTGGGGGAGGGGAAGGAGAATAGGTGCTAGAACAGAGGGTAATTGCAGGAATGGTAAGAAGGAAGGTATGGGAGAGAATTACAGAGTGGTAGAGGTATTGTAAACAACTCTCTTCTTTGTTCCAAGAAATACCCTTGCAGCCACTTGTGCTCAGTGAACTGCACTGCTTTGTGAGGAATGCACATTTGTGAAAGCCTCTGAAAAAGGAGAGGAAGATGGGGGAGGAATCGGAGGGAGTCAGAGAAGGAAAGACTTGGAGGCAAGGAAAGAAGAGCAGTTGAAGTGGGAAGATCTGGAGAAAAACAGGATAGATATTGGGAATTAAAAAAGGAAAGACCACTGTTAAGACTTCCCTTGTCTTAATAGGAAATTAATAGAGTGAGGGACAGGGATGTTTGGAGAGAATATAATGAGTAGAAGGAGATTTTTTAGGTACTTATGATGTGTTTCCTCTAAAATGGTAATAAAAGCGCCAAAAAGCGGAAGGAAGCATGTCTTTGCACCGTGATATGAAGCTGTGTCACCAGACCTTGTCATTCAGGATTTATCATGGAGGAGGAGGTTTCTTGTGGCATATTCAGGCCATAGGCTTCATGAGTTCATGGAAACTGCAGAAAGAGGATACCATTGTAGACCCTTGGCAAGTGTTTTTTATTTATTTATTTATATGCATATTTACATATATATATATACACACACACAGGTATATATGTGTGTGTATATATATATTTTTTTCTTTCTTTTAGCTCATGTCATTTCCCTGGGAGTATATCACGCAGGATTGTAACTGAAGTTCTTAAGTCTCTGTGGCTCAATGTACTGCAGAATTTTAAATGATTTTACAAAACACTGCAAATGTTCTTACGCCTCAGTGTAACTAATGCATAAACCGAGATAAGAGAAAGGAGGGAAGTTATCTGTGCTCTCCAACTACAAAATAACTCAATTTCTTTAGAAACTGACATTTTCAGAATTCAATGATCACTCCTTTAAGTTTGTAGTGATGAAAGAATTTAGAGAACGCTGCATGATACAACTAGATCATGTGCTGATATTGCTTGGATTAGAATGGCCAAGTGAAATTCTGTCTACAAATCAAAAGGTACACGTGCTTGTGAGCTGCTGAATCGGGTTGAGGGGTCAGATCCTGGCGATGTGGCAGTAGTGCATGGTCCTATAATAGCAATATAATATAATTTGTAATTTAGATACACTTTTTTTTTTGTTTTGGTCAGAAGGCAAGGAAAAATTCTGTATTAGCAGAAGGAAGGAAGGAAGTCTGCCGAGAATTTTGTGAAAAGCTTAGCTTTGCTGCAGACTAAGCCAACAGACTAATTAGCCAATATGTTTTTTGCTGATTCGTGATACTGTACAATAGAAGCTGAAATTTCCGATTTCAGAATTAAATTGAAAAAAAATAAGGAATATCAAGTGTCATCTCTGTTTTCTGGGAGATGCCTGTAATGTATTTTATCTCTGACTAAAATGAATTGACTCAATGGGAAAAATTATTCAGGATAATTTATTTTACAGTGTTTTTCAGATATTTGGATTTGATTTGAACAGTCTGAATGTAATTGATTTTTTTCTCTCAAACTGAAGAATTTTATTTTTATTATTTAAATTGTCTATTAGTGGCAAAACTACTGGATAAAATACTAATAAAACCCTTATGCAAATGGCTAAGAAATTAAGGGAGGCATAGTGAGGGGGAGTAGCCAGAATCTGCAAGACACATTTTGTTTCATTATCAAGACAGAAAATACTTCCTATGTGGAATGCCTTATAGGTGGGGTGAGGGCACCTTTGCTCTTTTTACAGGATGCAGTGGGAGTTTAAACCCCTTCATGACTCAGAAGTAAGGAAGTTCTTGTAAGCAGTTTAAAATGAACCCTAGGGCGCTTCGGGGGATTTTTTTTTTGTATATAAAAAAGAACCATTAGGCTTAACTGATCTAGTATTTGCATGCGCTAATTTCACTAGGAATGAACATGTTGTCCAAAATTTTTCAGGTACGATTTTTAGACTAGAGAAAAACCTGAATGGGAAGAACGAGGTAAAACTGTTTTAGACAAAGAATGCATTTGTAACCTTGCTGTTTTGACTTTTAAGAAGGAAGCAATATTCCACAGTATTTCTCAGTAAAACTGCATTGTCAGTTATGAGTTGTTATGGTTTTATTTTATTTTATTTTATTTTATTTTATTTTATTTTATTTTATTTTATTTTATTTTATTTTATTTTATTTTATTTTTTTAACACAGAAGGAAAGGCACATAATCTTAATTTCTATAACTAGCCTAGGTAGGGGCATATGTTATTTCTTTTACAGTTTATCTTTAAAGATTTTTGCTAAGCTAACCTTACTCAGTGTAAAAGATAGGGAAGCATAAAATTTAAGAAAGCCTGAAGGGCTGCAGGCAAAATAGCTGTAGACAAGTCGTAACTTGATAATGAAATACCTATTACTGAAGCACACGTCTGAATTCTCCTCTGGAATATTGATTTTGCTTTGACTGACTTATAAATGTTTACAATTGCAGACACTAAGTTCATTTTGCTGAGCTAATTAAATATATGCCAAAGTAATGATTTGTTCTGCAGATCTTAGTGCCTACAGTTGTTTTATAAAACTATCCAGTCTGCAGAATGGCTGAATGGCCTATTTAAGTATCTTCAGGAGGTTTAAGATACGGTGAGAGGATAATTTTGCTGCTTCAGTAGCACCTTTTCCAATTAAAATAGCTATGTGGTAAGAGTGTTACATATAGAAAAGACTGTGAGGTTGGTCAATTTTATTTTACTTATTCCCCTACCATTTCTATAACTTGATTTATCATCTTGGATGGTAGAAAATAATGTATTGATTGCTGGAGTTGGTTTAACATTGAACTGTAGGAAAACTGTTTATTCTTTTTTGTTGAAGGCAATTTTCAGTGTCAGACATGCCATTGCCTTTTGTTTTGTTACAAAAAAAAAACATTAAAAATGTATATTACTTTTCTTCAGAGGAAAAAAAAATACTTCCTTTGCTTGTGATTCACAAGAGTTATTGAAGTCCTAGCAAAGGCCTTTTTTTTTTTCTGTCATTTTCTGCCTGCTTCTTTCCTGTTGCTACCCTGCATGCCAAAATCTTTGCCACATGCCTGGAGTGCCCTGCGCAGAACCTCCAGGAGTAAACAAGTGAGAGATGGGTGGGATTAAGCTTGATGGACAGATTGTTTGGAGATGAGACCAGGTCATCCTAGACATCCATGTCAGCAGCTACACTTGATATGCTTTCTCCCATGATAGATAGTAGTTCCTGTGCTGGGACATCACTGTTCATGGGTTCATATACTCTTCATGGGTATATGTCAAAACTCAATAATGAAACTGTTCATGAGCTGCAGAATAGCTCACTGCTTGGAGGACAATAGAGGGCTAGTCAGGATGCTACTAAAACTATTTATATTCAAAGCTAATTAAAGCTTCAGAGAAAAGGAAGAGCTCTTTGGGCTTTACATTCTTCTTAAATGCAATATCTCGAACTATATGCTTCAGTAGAACTGGGGCAGAAACAAACATGTTGACATTTTAGTCTTTTTAAAGGCAAAAAAAAAGCAGAAAACATTAATAAACTCTAAAAATCACATCATAAAGCCTTTAGAAGCAACCAGTTTGACAGGAGTACAATTACACAGTGTAAGTTCTCAGTGTAAGTTCTAGACTCAATGGTGAGTTTTTACACAAAGAAGCCCTTAAGCAGGGGAAGAAGATATATCGTATTACTAGAAGTTATATGCGATCCTTTAATTAGATTATATATGCAGAGTTGAAACTAAGCATTTAATTTTGTTATTTCCTGATTTCTCCTGCCTTAACTCAGCATTTCCTGAAGGATTTAAAAGAATTATTGCATCACTTAAATCCTGTCAGTTTCCTAAGAGCTTTAACAAAAGAATAGGAAAAATAGATGAAAACAAAAGGCAGAGAGGAAAATGGATAAAAACGCACAAAGCTTAAAAGCTCTGCTACGTTGCAAATAACTGCAACATTCCATATCCTCAACCAGTTGGCTGACATTACTGTCTTTGACAGATGGTACATAACTCCTGACTGGAGTGTGATAATTTCTCCATGCTGATGACAAATTTGATGTTCTGATAGTGTCAGCATTTTGCTCTGACATAGCAAATTGTTAGAAATTATACCTCATGGAGCTTACTAAATACATATCCCATTGCCTGCAAAATGCTTTCTGGTTAATTGCATGTGAGTACAGAACTGGTACAGGAACAATCACTGCAGGAATGACTTATCAATATTTTAAAGAAGATTTATCTTTCTTTGAGATCAGATTCTTTGTCTCATGTGTCTTAGGCTTGTATATGTTCTCTTACATAAGGAGGCATACTTTACAACTCAAGCTTGTTTTGTCATGTTAGATCATATCTGAACTATAAAAAGACATTTTTGTTATATAATTAAATTATATAATTAGAGATCTTTATACAAAGTAAGCAAGAACAAGCAGAGATTTTGAACTATACACAGCTACTTTAGCTTGTTTTTTAGCTAAATCACTAGCTATTGCTATACTTACTTATTTCATCATGTTGCCATTTAGTGTGTTTAAAGTTTGCCAAAGTTTTCTCTGTATTCTGTCTCCAAGTGATAGCTCACATTTATATAACCATGTTTGGTAGGTTGTATGATAAAAGGCTTGTCTCCGTGCAATCAAAGGAGCACAGAGAAACAATGACAGTGTGAGAACTAGAAAAACTGAATAAGAGAAATGAACATCCTGACCTGGATTCTCCTAGGATTATCACAGGAAAGTGATTGGTCCCATTTTCGGGACATGAAACTCATAAACACGAGTCAATGGGAAGAGCCCCCTGGAGCACCTTCCAGATGGAGGAGAGTTGCTACCAACAGATTAATAGAACTTTGTGGGATCCAGGGAAGTTCATATGGAAATTATACAAAACTTATATCAAGTTGTTTAGGGGACAAACCATAGACAGGAAAAGGAAGGGATCAAAGGGGATCCCTTGTGGAGGAACAAGGGTAGGAAAACAGGGAGATAAGTGGATAAAAGGGACTATTTGCTTGTTACCAGATTACTGATCAGTATGCTTGTCTGACAATGTCTTGTCTGTCCCACCTCGTTAAACTCCATTTCCTAGCCTTTTTCCAGCCCTCTGAGTGAGGATACTCTATAGGATGTGTGTGCATGGAGGTTTGAGTGCCAGGCACTGGAGTCAGATTGCAAGTAATGCAAGGCACATGGTGTTCGTGGTGCCAGCAACTGGACTAAGTGAGAGTACGTCATAGTGTGTGATTGCTAGTGAGTATCAAGTCAGACTCAACGGGAGACCCTTGAGCAGGATAAGTGTCTTGGAAAACTAGGTAGAAACCAAAGGGTCTGAGAGCTGGCTGTTGGAGGCATCAGGAGGTTCAACTCAGCTAACTGGGGAATGTGGTATCCTGAGCATCAGCTGAGAGAGCTGTTTACATTCATGTGTCTCTGTTACTTGAAGAGATCAGATACTGAGGGGGCCGGGAAGTCTAGGCAGATGCCTGGGTAGACAGCAAGGTCTGGAAGCTGTTTGAGAGAGTCATTTGTAGATGTTTATCTCTTCACATGCGGAAGCAAACTAGACCAAGATCCAGCTGCTGGGTAGACTGAGAATCTAATATCAGTTATTGGAAGTATCCAGATTGTATATAAAAGTATATATATTTTCTACTAAGAGACCTTCATTCTGATCAGCCGGAGAGGGACATGTATTGAGGCTATTGGTGCTCTTTATGTTTACATGGCTGATGAGTGTTTTGTCCATACTGATTCACATGGCTAATTTTATGTGTTCATATGTGTTGTATATGTGTGTTTGTGTATGTGTCTGTTGTGAATATACACACTCAGTTTCTCTACAAGTTGGACCTTGGCATATGGAACAGCAGCAGCAGCCTTGCTTCTGTTGGCCACCTGGATTCAGCAACCCAGCCAATTCAGATTTGTTTGATGGGCCTTGTATTAACAAACAAAGAAGGCTGGCTTTTGGTTTGAAAGAACAGGTTCATCGTGAAATGAGATTGTAGTCAGTTTTGAATATGTTTGAGGTAGAGTGCAAGTAGTCCATTTGACTCACTGCTGTGTGAGATCTTGTAGAAGAATTTAGGAAGCAAAATAGAGGAGACTTTCTCGACTATTTTTTGTTTGTTTTGAACTAGAATAGCAGTCTTAAGCAAATGGAATCTCATTGTTCAAAATATAAGATTAAAACAGGAGTCAAGGAATAATTTTCTTCATTTCATCTATGTAAAGCTTCCATATATCTCATGTATCCTGATTATTCCTCTGTTTTAAGAGAGGGTGGAGTATTGCTTGACTGAGACTTTGAGGTTACCTGCCTGTGTCTAGTAGTATCATGGACAGTCTTAGTCCTGAGTCTGATCTAATCTCCGTATCCTTGATTCTGGACAAGACTGAAAGAGTATATTTCATTATAAATTCATCTGAAGAGACCATTACTCTCTAAGGACCAACAGAGTTTAGAATGGTCTGACCCATTGCAGTGGGGGTATGGACTGTTCCATCAGTGCGAATAAACTGACAGAGTGAAGACTTACACCTAAACAGAGGCATGTAGTCATCCATAGTGTTAAATTATTAATTGTCCCCTGTCCAAACCCTTGGGCTTGGTCCATTCCAACTAATATTTTCATAAACAGTGCCTAGTGCCTATGTATAGGTCGAAAGTTAGAATGAACAAAAGACCCTTCCTGAGAGATGATTTGAATCCAACCATTCATTTCTGTAAGGTCAGGGAACTTTAAACATTTGAACATGAATAATAGAGTGCCCATTTTTTCTTTTCTTTCTTTTTCACCTTCTACCTTCCTTTCCCTGTCCTAGTACTCTTTATTTTCTTCTAGGACTTCTATAGGATAGTTACATAGCTGGTGAAGGGAATGACTCAGACCTGATTAGGAAAATATTCTCTGTTTGTTGAAGAATAATTTTGTGTATTATTCCAACATAGCAAATTTTGAGGAGCCAATGGCAAAATACTGACATGAGAGAGTCCCCCCTACTATACTTGTCTGTGTAGTCCCAACATCAGTGTGCACGGAGGAGTACAAAGTCCCTCTGTTGCAGGGACAGCCTAGGGAACGATCATATCTCAAGAAGATTTATAGATCTTTCCTAGTCATTCTGTTTCTCAAGAGGAGCAATGTGAGTCTGGTTATCCTTAAGTGCAGACCTGGTCCGTATTCCTCAGATCTGCTAGGTAATTCTATAAAGGTGTTTGGTTCAGCAGTACTCAGTAGATCTTTCCAGTTCCAGCAAGCCATCCCAGATACTTTATTTCTGTTGACGTTGGTAACTGTGGCAACTTGCTCTAGCTTTTCCTCAGAAACGCTTGAGAAACTTATTATCCATAGGAATATGCAAAACATTAATTCTGGGACTTTGGGGAAGTCTGAGGTCTAGATAAACTTGATCCCTTGATCATCTCTGTTTTAGAATGAGACTGACCTGTTCTTTTTGATACTTAATGTTCTTTGAATTCCAAGGAGTGCTTATCAGCACATTGGAATCAGTAATCCTGCAATATGAAAATAGTAACTATTAATGTAGTGTATCTGCTTAAAAGATGGGACAATCACATCTTTAAGGAGAACGGCAAGAATTGTTGGGTTTTCCTCCCTTTTCCATTTCCTTTCCTTTTTAAAATTATTTATTTGTACACAAGTCCGTAGAGCAGAAAAGACCAAATTAAAAGAAGTAAGCAACCAACCAACCAAAAATTCATATGTACAATATGTATAAGAAGATGCAAATATGTACATTACTTTCTTTTTCCTATGCCCCCCCGATAAAATACACATAAGCACTCACATGCTTGCATACTTACACCTTCCAGGGTGGTATCAGAGCTGATGTTCCCGACCAGGAGTATCATATGTATAGTTTTCAGTGTCACAATGTGTGTTCTGTATTGCTTTGTAATGAATGGAGAATCATCTCCAAGAGCGGCCATTCTGGTACTTAACCTCCAGTGGCAGATTCACTTAAAAGGGAGATGCAGACTAGTTGAGGGAGGTTGACCTGTGAGTTTCTCTTCACCCAAGCAGTATATAAAAGGCTATTTGATAATTAGTTTCTGATATGGTTAGAACTATATCAGCCTTGTGATATGGTAGGTAGAACTTGCAGCCTAGTGGCCAACCCCCAGAGTGAAGTGAATCCACCAGGGGATCAGCTGGGCCGTCCCCCTAAACTCATGGAGACATTTGGCTACCAAGCCAGAAGCAAAGGTTATCTTGGCCTTACATTTACACTAGTAAATAAAGTGATCAAGTGAGCCCCTATGGGTAATGGCATAATCTGACACATATTCATATAACTTCTGTCCCACTGTTTTCAAAAAGAGAGTAGTCTCACCTGTAATTCTCTTTATGATAAATCTTGGACAAGCTGTGGCTGTGGCTACACATTTCCTGAAGGAAGGCTTCTCTGGCCAGATAATGCCAAGCAGCTTGGTAGTTATGGCACAGCATGATCATGTGCCAGTGCCAAAGCCCCTCTCTTGGCCCTGCTGAAGTTGTGTGGATATAGTCTGTTATGTTTCATCTCAAAACATGAATATGTGTTCTGGGTTTGTGGAAGCTATCTACAGAAGTGGTTGTTTTATTTTGCTTTGTTTTACTTTGTTTTGTTTTCTCCAGAGAGTTCTGTGAGGGACAGATAAAATTTTACCATGACTTGGAAAAGCACAAAATGCTCTTTTTATTTAATTATTTTTTAACATAAACAGAAATACTTCTGGATACCACTGGAGAAACCTCAGAGATTGGTTGGACCACCCACCCTCCTGATGGGGTAAGCATTTCTCATGTCTTCTTGTCCCAACCTCTAGTTGCAAGTATGTAGGCAGTGAAGGAAAAAAAAAGGGGGATGGGAGCCAATGAGGCTTGTTTTATGTTTTCTGTTCATTTTAACAACCTGAGTACTGTACATTGTGCAAAGACATATTTTTAAGAGAGAAGATTGTGGGATAGGATGCTATTTCTTCTTCTTCTCCTTCCCCCCTCCCTCAAAAGTACTTATGAGATCTCCAGCACTCCCCCAAACAGCCTAATTGTAGTAGAGCAGGGTAGGAGAGACTTCTGCTATAATGTTTTGTCCAAAGGATAGTCTCTCGTTTCTGCCTCATGTGTTTGTCTTGTACATCTTGCTCCTGGAGATAGTAAAGATGGTGGGAGAGCAGAAGATACAAACTTTTGACATAAAGATCCTCAATACCATATGACAGGTTTGCATGGAAACAATCTTTCCTTTCATCCTTAAAGCATCTTTCTTTACCACATCATACTTTGTCGTCTTTAGACCACTGTACTGCACATCCCAGCAGTGGGTTCAAGTCCTGTAATAGGTGTGGGACCCTTTTCCTCTAAAGCAAAGAAGAAAGTCTGTCCCAGATTTTTGGCACAATTGAACACAGAATCACAATTTTTATTATTTCTTCATTTTTTTTTTTTTAATTTTTTCTCCCATATATCCATTATAGTGGGATGAGGTAAGTGTCCTGGATGACAAGAAGCGCCTGATCCGAACCTTTCAAGTCTGTAATGTGGCTGAACCAGGTCAGAATAACTGGTTGCGTACTCACTTCATTGAACGACATGGGGCCCACCGAGTACATGTCCGCCTCCGTTTCTCAGTGAGAGACTGTGCCAGCATGCGTACTGTGGCCTCTTCCTGCAAGGAGACTTTCACACTCTACTACCACCAAGCAGAGACTGACATAGCCTCCCAGGACTCGCCAGAGT
Source organism: Rhynchotus rufescens (assembly GCA_032273925.1). Classification (NCBI taxonomy): domain Eukaryota; kingdom Metazoa; phylum Chordata; class Aves; order Tinamiformes; family Tinamidae; genus Rhynchotus; species Rhynchotus rufescens. The sequence goes on from JAVCKT010022097.1 coordinate 13,617, forward strand.
GGCATGAGGGCCCCTGGACCAAGGTAGATACTATTGCAGCTGATGAAAGCTTTTCCCAGGTGGACAGCACTGGGAAGGTGGTAAAGATGAATGTTAAAGTCCGTAGCTTCGGGCCGCTTACCCAGCGTGGCTTCTACCTGGCCTTCCAGGACTCAGGAGCCTGCATGTCCCTTGTGGCAGTTCAAGTCTTTTTCTACAAGTGCCCAGCTGTAGTGAAAGGATTTGCCTCCTTCCCCGAAACATTTGCTGGAGGGGAGAGGACCTCCCTGGTTGAGTCACCAGGGACATGTGTAGCAAATGCTGAAGAGGCAAGCACGACTGGGTCTTCAGGAGTTCGGTTGCACTGCAATGGAGAAGGCGAGTGGATGGTGGCCATTGGACGATGCACCTGCAAGGCTGGCTATCAACCTGTTGATGATGAACGAGCCTGCCAAGGTGAGTTTTATTTTCTCTACCTCTTAGGCAGCGCATTACTTATTGTACCTCTGTGCCAGTGTTTGATATATGCCAAAAAGTGACAGATCTAGGAAGCGGCATCATTTGTCAGAGAGAGTGCTTACTAAACAGCCTCTTCTTCTCAAACTTAGTGCTGCAGACTGAAGGTGAAGGGACCATTTTTGTTTCTAAGAACATGATATTCAAGGCTTAGCTCAAACAGTAATCACAGAGAACCTTTTGGACTACATGAGGAGAAGGGGTGAAAGCTGTAACTAGCCAACTGTAACATGGTTCCACTTCTCCAACAAGTTACACCATTCTTAGAGGGGAGAGACCACAAGGTGTAGAGTTGAGCCCAGAGCTAATATTCTCTACTGGCTTGGAGCTAATATTCTCTACTGGCTTGGACCCTTTGTTACCACTGTTGGAACCAGTGGTGACAAGAGAAGAGGAAAGCCTAATCATGGACATGAAGCATTCCACAGGAGCCTGTGAGATTAGGTGAGAAAGAAGCAACCTTGATAATGCTGCTGCCATGAGGTGTTTTTTTCCCCCAAGGCACAAAACATTTTGTGTGTAATGGTCCTAGGAGGCAGTAGAATCAACAGCATATCATCCAGTAATGGTACTGGGCCAAAATCTGGCCAAACATAAGCAGCCAGTCTAATATCATGACTCTCTCCATTTCAAGCTTAGGACAATCCATTACACTAAACTGTTTTGTATGTTGCTTGCATATGCATAATTTTGAGTTTAAAGTGTTTCTGCTGTTTCCTTATTTTTGATAGGCACCTATGGTAAGAGATCACCAGGATCTCTTAGCAATGGAAAATGTTGCTCCACCACATTTCAGGACTTTAAAATAGATGTTATATGGAACTCAATTTCAACTTTAGGGGCAATTCTAAAGTTAGTGTGTAATATATTTAAATAAGAATATTTCTGGGTTGTTGAGAATTGCAAACAATCGTGTTAACTCTCAGTAAAAAAATGCACACTATAGATGAATGTCTGTATGTTACCTGAAATTCCTTTTTCATCAAGTGATTGGAGTCAGGCAAAATAACATTATTAAAACATTTTACTCTGAAACACGTGGAGTTCATTGTGCTAGAGACTTATGGAAGGGAATTACATTTGGTAAGTGCTTTTCATTTGTTTATGTTTTAAGAATGAATAAAGTATGTATGGCTTTTTGGCTTGCTCATAGTTTCAACTTAGAAATAGCTGGAATGAAAAATTGGGTTTTTTTATTTTCTTTCTTTTGCTAGAAGGATTTTTAGACAATTTAGGCCTGCTGCAGATTACTGTGTATGACGCTTGGTTTGGGGTTAGTCCAGAGAAGCTACCCTAATCTGTTTAAAATCTCCTCTGAGTTTAGATAAACTTGCTTACCCCAGTCTCTTCCCTATCAGAAAATGTTCTTTCCATTCTCAAAACGTTTAAAGCATAGGAGTTGGCTCTGTGCTTAGTATGTCATCAAGGACACAGTGCAGTGCTTAACAGAAGTAGCTTGTCTCTGGGTTTCCAGACATGATGCTGGGTTTACTTACTAGGTATTATGTGTCATTTAAGCTTACCTGTTGTTGAGCATTACCATTGGCTTACCCATTAGAATCATAGAATGCTTAAGGTTGGAAGGGGCCTCAGAGGTCATCTAGGCCAACCCCCCTGCACACGCAGGGTCACCCAGAGCACGTGGCACAGGGCGGCATCCAAGCAGGTTTTAAAGATCTCCAAAGAAGGAGACTCCACAACCTCCCTGGGCAGCCTGTTCCAGTGCTCTGTCACCCTCACAG
>JAVCKT010022098.1:8586-20777 GCA_032273925.1 Rhynchotus rufescens
GGATGATTCTGGCTTTTTAATACTTAAATTTTGCCAAGTTGCGATAGTTGCATGAAACAACATGTGCAGCCACTGGGATGGATGGATGACTTCGTGCAGCTGCTGCTCTATTTTGTACCAAAGGGTATCTGTCAGAGATGCTGCATCGCAGCGTGTAATGCACCAGCTTCCTCTAATGAAGAATAAAGGACATAAATACCCGAGGCAGAGAGGCAGATTCCATCCACGGTACCGAACGCAGACAAATGTAGCTGTACGTACGAGCACGGTTAGTCAGCTCTTCCCAGTAAGCCTGTGTATATTTCATTTTATTTTATAAAGAAGACTTAAGATAAAACCCAGCTATATTTTTAAGGCTGCTGAGTTTGAAGGCCTATGGGAAAGGAGAGGGAAACGGTAAAACAAATCCCACAGGACCAAGGGTTGGATAGGAACGCTTGGACAAAGTAAATCCTGCACACTTCAATAGCAGAGCATGTGCTATTGCAGCAAAGGCCCTGCTAGTGTTTTAGTGAAAACATGAGACCTGATAAATCTGCACAGACTTATTAGCAAAATAAGTTCACCTATTTAATTTTTCCTGACAAGTGGGGTTTGGTGCTATTGATAGAGACGTGTAATTCATGTTCTCCATGCAGAGGAGACGATGAGTTCTGCTTGACTCCTGGCTGTTGCTTTGCTTGCTCTGCTCTTGCCTCGGGCAGCAATTTCTTTTGGGGGTGTCTCTGGCATCTTTCACCCCAGGCTCTTTCTCCCTCCACTTGCAGCAAGCTGAAGTCTGCTTGTGTCCTCTTGCATACAGTGGCACAGGACACGGCTGGGAGCAGGACTGGGGCACTCTGGTGTTGCCTCAGGTCTCATTTCCCTGCAACGGGGCTCCTGTTTGTTGCCCTCAGAATGGAGCCTTTTGCCCCACGTGCTGTATCAGGCGTGCGGCATCACCCACGGAGCACTTTGAAAGTTCACACAATACAAAACAGCGTGGCAGTTATTCTGTTACACAGAGATTTTTTGACGTGATAACCTGAACATGATGATTTTTCCAGACACAACAACGGCAAGCAGATTGCTTTTTTTTAAAAAAAAAAAAAAAAAATGAATGGGGATAAAGTTCCTGCTGCCCAGGGTGCTCTGGGGAAGGGCTTCTGCTGACCAGGGTGCTCTAATTACAGACAGCTGGGGAGGAAGATAAGGAATTGCAGGACTATAACCATGCATGTTGTGTGTGCTTTGAATGTTAATGCAAATTTGCTGTGTTTGTTTCCTAATCCGAACAGAACATCAGAAGCCTTGATGCATGTAGTGTGTGTTTACTGCAGCTGGAGTGGGCCACAGACCAGGTATTTATAGCTGCCAGTTTCTAAACTTTCACTCCTACCTTCACTCTAGCAGCAGCAGGGCCATCCTTGCTTTAAACTATACCGCAGAGAAATCCATATGGGGTGAAATTATCAACTCCTTCACTTAAGAACATGGGAGAAAGATCTGCCTTGCTTGACCGAAGACAATGAATTGATGTGAATTTCTTAGGAAAGCTGGAGCCCTTCCTCCATTGGCCTCCACATCTTTCCTGCGCTCCAGGCATCACTCATTTATCTAAAGCACTTCTGGTTCCTTAACTCAAAATAGACTTGAGTGGAGATGGCAAATTTCTTAAAATTGCATGGCAATTGAGGGCAGTCACACAAAATGGATCAGCAAGAGATGCTGCTGATAACAGTATGTCCTAAACGGAGATGAAAGCAGATCTGGTGAACCCAGAGGTCATTGTGCTGTTGTACAGAATTATTTATTTGAAATTGAATTGAATTTATTGTTGCATTTGTTAATGCAACAGAGCAGGGGTATGTCACAGATCCCCACCTCCAATTCAGCAGTTATTTGGGTTTTTATGTGACAAGCAAGTGTGAAGACTTTAAAAGGTAGGCAAATAGTTGCTGGTAGTAAACTTTCTAATGGCTTTAATTTACTGAGCAGATGCTGCTTAACCCGTAATGGCTACATGTGTGTAGTTAAACAATTTAACTAGTTACTTTAGGAAAAAATAATAGTAAATTGTGTGCATGAGCTGCCATGCATAGCTGTCTGCTCTGAAGTGATCCAGGTAAGTCCTGAGGTTACTGATTCCTGTGCTTTGCAAATCTTGCGCTCTTCGTGGAGTGTGATAACCCAAACGTGTCTTGAATTACCTGAAAATCTGCTGGGCAGCTGCCTTCCACTTTTGAAGTATATGGGCTCCCAGAATTGTTGGGGTGCTGTAGTTAAAACCTCCAAGATTGCCCACTTACATGGAAGTGCTTCAACAGAGGCTGTTCTCAAAGATGCCAGCGGGCAGCCAGTTTCTTTCCACATAAGAGCAAGCAGTATTAACCTATAAACAAACAGAGGGAGTGTCAAGTATTTTATATCAACAATTACAGTTCAAGCTGACATAATCTCACGAAGGATGTTTGTTGACCTCTAAGTATCTTGCTTTGTAATCACTGCTTACCTTAAGATATCACAGAAAAATGCAAAACAAACAATTGCTGTGACTCCTACTTTTCTTTGTTGTTATTGTCACATCTGCCCTGCTATTGGGAGGGGGGAAAAAAAAGATGTTTCCTCACCTGTGTTCTCACTTTAGGCAAAGGCTATGGCTATAAGAAAACCTAAAGTTATTTAAGCTTCAATGATCTACTGCGTAGCATCAGCGAAGCCCTCCTCTCAAAATACTGTGTACTAGCGTGCTGCTGGAGTATCTTTTCTGTATCGTGAAGTGAAGCATAGATCTTGCTGTCCTTCAAAAAATGACTCTTGAAAGTGAGATTCTGGGTTTTCATTAACTTCTTCAGTGATTCTAGATATATTTGCACACTTTGAAGTTTAAATTCCCTCTAGTCATGAGGCATCCAAGCACCTTGGAAGTGGCTTCTTGTGTCTTTTGCTGTCAGTAGTTAAATGTCTGCAGCTGGATGTAGTTACTGGATTTCCCCTTAGTTAGTAGCACTCTAGACAGTCTGACAACTGTTAATAACTAGTAATAAGTGGAGTGGTGCTCTGCTGTGTAATTTCCCAATGAACATGATGTGCCAAGCTGATACGCAAGCTATCCTTTTAGCTTATATTCCATAGATAGAAATACTTGGGAAAAAAAAGGTGGTCTTATACATCTTAACTGCTACTTTCTCTTTCTCTCCATACATAGAGAATAGTGACAAAGAAACTACCTCACTGGAAGAGCCCTCGATACCAGCTTCTGATGGGTTTCAAAATCCAGTCCAGTCTTCAGAACTAAGTTCCAAGCTCTGTAATCCCACCAATCAATTACTTGATCGTTCCGTCTCTGCCCCTGCTTCAATCTGCTCACCCATATCTAGCCTCGCAGAGCCTGCTGATCCTAGAGCCGTGAAGTCTTTGGAGCCTTCAGATGAATGCCAGATAACCCCAGGAAAAGGCCGTCCTCTCTTATTACAGCATCTTTCCAGTAATGCTGCTTTGGCAAATTGTGACCGTCCTCTTCAGGCGGAGGAGGCGACTTGTTGCAGTCCAGCTGGCCTTTCACAGAACACACTCAAAGAAACGTCTGCTCACAGTCTAAAGGAATGTAATGCTAAAGAAGCAGGCCACGGCCAGGAGCCTCCTTTAGAAGTAACACCAGGAAACAGCTTGGCTGACACTGCTGCTAAGCACGGGCGAAATAAAGAAGTGCCAGAACAGGAGGAACTAAAGAACCGGCTTCCCGAAGACTATCAGATGTGCAGAGAACCCCTGAGTGAACATCTGGAGAAACAAAATGAGACGACTGACCCAGGACGTCCTTGCAGTGTCGCTGGGGTTGAGAAACCTGCTGTGGAAGAAGAGCATTGCAAAGAGATCCATGCAGAGAACCCTCCTGCAGAAACGAGAGGGAATGGGCTGGGGAAAGCAGGGGTGTCCTGCGTGACAGGGAGGATTCCCGTGTCGGCCTCTTGTCGCTGTGTGCACACGGAAGTCTTCATGGAGGTAGATGTGGCTGAGAAGTCCCTGGTTGAAGTGCACAGCTCAGCAAGCAAGGAATGGCAGGCTGAGGGTGGAGGGCTGTCTGATGTCAGCCTGGATCCTCCTCCTATGGAGGTGGAGTCAGGGAAGTCTGACTCCTCCTTGAATGATCCGGTTGCCATTCGTGATGTGCTGCAGTCTGGAGACACCAATGAAATTTCTGCAGAGTGTGAGTCGCCTAATTCAGCCTCTGAAAATAGCTCTTTCCCCTCCAGCATCCCTCAGCTGGACACCAACCCCGGGGCATCCTCAGAAGAGTCATGTTTCTCTCTCGCATCAGCCTTGAAAGAGCTTCACAAACTCTTGATTATCAATCGCCAAGGAGACTGTAAAATCCTCGCATCCGAAGAAGTCTCTCAGTTGGAAGTGGTTCACAAAGAACAAGCAAACCAGGAGGGCTTTCCTCAAGATACGCATGAAGATGTAGACCCAGCCAGCCAGGAACAAAGCTGCTCCTTCAGTACGGAGAGCTCTGAAGGTCGAAACGCGGAGCAGCGCCCGGGGGAAGCACGTCGCGGTTGTGGAGCAGCAAGCGCTCGTGTCACGTGTATCAGTCACACGCAGCCAGCTCTCGGGCAGGATGGTACGGAGATGCAGAAGCTCTCAGGTAAGAGCGACCTCCTCATGCTGAACTCTGCCGTGACATCTGCCGACCAGCAACAGAGCTCTGAGCAGAGAAGTATTTCAGCAGGATGTGATAGGAACCCAACGGATCTGCCTTCAGAGCCCAAAGCATCTGTTCCTTCTGAAGCTCCCCTGAATAAAGATGTGTCTGAAGATCCTGAGCGCTCGCTCACAGCAGCACCTGGGAGGAGCAGCAACTCGGCTCCCCAGGGTCCGTGGCCATCGTGGGGGTTTGAGGAACCACCACTGCACCCGTCTGCTGGCCCTTCCGCACCGCGCTCCGCTGCGCCTGCGCCGCCCGCCTTCCCTGCGGCTGACGTCGATCGGATCCTCCGCGCGGGCTTTGCCGTGCAGGAAGCTCTGGAGGCTTTGGAACAAGCAGAGGGAAACGCAGATCTTGCTCTGCTCATTTTGCTGGCCAAGAGTATTGTTGTTCCTACATAACCGCAGATGAAGTAGCTGACTAGAGTGTCTTATCTTACTCAAATTGTACATCATAAACACACACGCAGAATGTTGAGCCAGATTTTCTTGAATTATTTGCAGCCAAAGTAACCTGTCTCTTTTCTGTCTCCTGAAACCTGTCTCCTGGTTTTTTTTTTTTTTTTTTTTTTAATTTGGCCTTTTGAAAGAAAGCAAATATCCTAGCATTGTGTGGACAGGGTATTTTTTAATTCATATGATGCGTACTGGGTTAAAATGAATGTTTTTATTTAAATGCACAATTTTAGAAGAAGCTCCAAGGTTACACATAAACAGCAGAAGCCGCTAAGATCAGCACAGCCGCCCGTCCAGCACAGAGCTGCTTGCAACGGGAATTGAAGCCGTGGCCGGAGGCAGGACAGGGGCTCTGCACCGAGGCCGGGGCGATGCAGCCGCATCCCACTGAGCTTCTCCCGATGGGCTGTGGATTGGAACCGGTTTTAGCTCTCTGGTGCTTTCTAACCTGTCCGCCTGTGATGCTGACAAACAGTTAGGGTAGCTGCTGAAGGTGGGTAGGTGCTTACGGCTCTCGGGCTGTGTAAGGCTTTGTGGGTGACGTGGCGGGGGTTGTGTCGGTTGGTCCAGCTGTATTTTTGTGGCGCACACTCAAAGCACGTGCCTGCTTCTGCCAAATCCTTTGTGCTGTTGGGCTAGCGGGTTAAAGTTTACAATAGGGAGAAGAAGGGATAGAACTTGGTGCTATCGCAAACGAGAGATGTGGTAACTTTGAAGACGGGCCGGTGCTGGAGGTCAGCTTGGGGAAAGGGAAGAAGGGGATATTCCCCAGTGTTCTAGCCTTGCCCAAATCATATTCCTCTTCCCCCCTGCCATATGAAAGAACAAACTCATCCACCTAAGGCAAATATTTACTGATGAACTTGCTGAACAAACACTGTGTGTTACAGCCTTGTCCTCCCCTGCCGTCCGTCCATCCCCTTCCTGCCCCTCAAAGAACAAACTCGGTTTTAGAGGATGCCTTCTGTGCGCTGAGCAGGTGTGTGATGAGAGAAGCGAGGGGGGAAATGCTTTGTACTCGTTTATCTCCATGATTTGGGGAAGAACAGCCTCGCCACTGTGCACATGCAAACTGCAGGAAGCCCTTGGTGGCTTGCGGGGCACCCGTTTGATGCCTCTTCATGGGGAAGGCTCAGTGACAGGGTTTGGTCAAGGTTTGCACCCGTTGTGGCCAAAATTAAGTGATTTTTGTCGGCTTTTCAGGATCAAGGGAGAGCCTTGCAGAGAGCCCTGCCTGAATAGGACCCTCCAGGGCTCTGCTCTAGGAAGCCCTTTCCAGATGTTTTGGGTTTTTTGGAGGGGGATGAACTGCTATTTGGTGCTCAGCACAGCCCCAAAATACTGCTGGGGCTGGGAAGGGGAGTTGAGTCACAATACCAAATCTGAAGTGGGAACCTTGGACTTAATCATACCTGCAAATCTCAAGTGGCTTTGTGTAAAATACTTACCTTTTGCGTTGATCTACACCTGAAGTGATGACTCGATAGCAGAAAATCCACTGCATTCTGTTCATGGTTTTCATTTGTTAACATTTTACCAGGCCTGTTCCTGTGTTTCTCTGTTTGTTTGTTTTCTCTGCTGCTTGGCACATCTGCCTATGTGTACGCTAGGCTTTTTCACAGGGTGGGTGGCATTTGAGAACAACACAAATTCGGTTTCATCTCTAAACTTACAGGAGTTTCTGAGCTTGGTGAGATTTTCTTAGGTGCTTGAGTAGCAAGAGACGATTTGGAACATAAAACAGCTTTAAAGCGTTGCCTGTGAGGTAGAGCTTTCAATAAACTTTAAAGGCACCATCGGGGTCTGGGGCTCCCGAACACTCTTGATCCTGTTTCCCCCCCCATCCTTGTTAAGACCCTCACCCAGCAGCAAGTGTGTGCAGGACGCACAGCTTGTGCTACCCTGCCCTGAGCAACAGCAAATATCCAGCTTAACTGGAGGTACTGAGACAGGACCACAGCTGCTTCCTCTCTGCCTAGCAGGGGTTGCCCATCGCTGAGAGTCTTCATCAAAACAACCTTCAAAAATCATCAAAACTTTTAATCAAATCCAGCAAAAGCCCCGTCTGTCAAGTGTGTGGGGTTGCTGCAAGTGTACAAACTCCTCAGAGCTCCTGCTAGTGGATTTGGGAAATAAAATACATGTTATTAGACACGTCCCTACCTGTACGTGTTTCGCTCTCAAAAGCAGCAGGTGGGATGAAGCTCCCAGCTCTCAGATGCAGAGGATCCTCTGTCTGAAGAGCCGGCATCTCATCCCGCTTCGTTCCGCAGCCCTCAGTGAGGTGGTCCTTGGAGCTGCATCTGCACCCTTAGCCTGCAGGTTAATTTACTGCCAGGTTATTTAGAGCATCAGAAGTTAGCCAGTCAATGTTATACCCTTTTCCCAGTTACCTGTAACATTTATAGAAGTAATCCTTAATAGCTAGATGAAATACAGCTGCTTTGCACCAAACTGGTTAAAGTTTCTAGTTCTATGGCCACATTTACTTAGACATTGCATATACAGCGTTATGTAAGAGCTTTAGAGCATCAGCGAGTTTGCTTCAATAGTCAGTTTTGTTCTTTGTCAAATTTAATTTGTTTTTGGGATCTACCCTTCTGCCAAAGCTTTACTGAAGTATTTATCAATACTGCCAGAATTTCCTGAGTAACTTTCTCTGAACTACTCGAAACAGAAGCCTGACCCCCTCAGTTGACTGATATTTGCTTTTTGTTTTTTGGGTGTTTTTTTAAGTCTGTTTTATAAAGTTAGTCCAAGCCTGGTGATTTGCATCTCAACTTCTCAGAGCCTTGCTTTGAGTGAAAGGCTATATGCTGTTAAGTTAAATTAGGAGATTTTGGGCTTTTCAGGATCAAGATTTAGCGAAGTGCAAGGAAGTCCAGGCAGCGGTATTTACGAAGTTAAATAAAACACTACAGAAGTGTATGTAGTGAACACTGAATCCCGACGTGCATCCTGTGGCACATCCTTAGCAGCCTCTGTGCCTGAGAAAAGAGACACCCCCTCCCCGCCCCAGCTCCCGTGCAGAGCTGGGACTGCCCCTCGGTACTGGGACACACTGGGTGTCTTCCTCGTGGTGCTCACCCCGAGCCTACCTAGAAGACAATTCCCCGAGGGATAAATGTGCCCTGGGGTCTTTCTGCTCCTCTGGTCCTCCTCATTCCTCCAGTGTACTAAGTGTCACACAACTTAGCATGACGATTCGTAGCATCTTCCTACGAAAAGTCTCTTTCTGAAGCAACGCACAGACGCTGCTGCTTAAAGATGCCCCTGCCTGTGGGGACCTTCCTGGGTCTACAGTTTGTTTCTGGATATTTCCTGAAGCCCTTACGATCATGTACCTTCCTAGAGCTTTCTGAAATGTACTCTTTTCCTTAAAAGATACTGAAGGGATTTTTCAGTCTCTTGTTAAATGCATGTTTCTGTAACTGGGACTCCAGGTCATTTTTAGAGGTGGACACACGACTTTGACTTTTAGAGAAAGAGGAACATCCGGAAGTTTCTGGACACTTAAGTCTGACAAAAGGAAGAAATACTTCTTGGTGATGGTCTCTGGCATGTTTACTTGCACTGAGCAGAGCTGAGCTACACTGAATTATTGTGACAATCTCCATCTTTTGGTAACATTCAACCTTATCCATAGGCACTTGGTTCCCAGGACTCTTACCCTTGTACTCCTAAATGTGCTCCCCTCTTTCTGTCTTTGTGTCTCCCTCTTTCTCGAGTCCCTTGCTGTCTCCCTTCCTCAAAAGTAAGCAATATTTATGTATATTTGCTGAATGCTTAACTTGCAGAGGAGTTTTCTTTGACGCTAGGCCATTCGCGAACAACGGGAGGAGCAGGTCCTAGAGGTTTTGTCACCAGACTTGGACTTCTTGCCAAATGGCTCCCCCTTAGACAGAAATTTAAAGAGGAGAAGTCACCAGGCCTTTTGCCTTCCTCGCTGAGGTCGCCACGGGACATGAGGTTGGCTGGGTGTAGACCGGTCCCTTCTGAAGCATTCAAGAGATTCCTTCCTGCACTCTCTAGATCTAGCTTAGCCTGTAATCCAAACGCAGAGCGGTTTGGGTTACTCTTTGACTGATGCTTTTTAGCTTAAGAGTTTTACAGACTCATTAAGGAACTTGAGGGAATCACTACTCAGGAATCCTAAAGCTGGTGTTGCATTTGTGTCATTTACTCTTTTGGGCTGAACATACTGCGGTTGTCCTTGCAGGCGGCTGACGGGAGGAGTGGTTGTGTCAGGAGATCATGGGATGTGGTTCTGCCCAAAGTAATACACACTTGATTCTCTTTTTGATTTTGTTTTTTAATATCGGGGGACTGTTTCTCAACAAAATTGATGTGTAAAAAAATTTGATATTTAAGAAAAAAATAAAAACTTTATGATAATGTTGCTTTGTTGGTCTGTCTGTATTTCTGAGGTCAACATCCCTGCACTTGAATCCTTGAAGCCTTCTCTGGCTTTTTTCCAAACCTCAGAGAGTTTTGTATCATAAATGTTGCTATTTTGAACATAATGAACAGAAATCTAAGCTTAAAGCTAGTGTTGTTTGCAGGAGCTGCAAGCAGGAATGAGAAATACATGGATTTCCCTTCTACAGGAATAGGCTGTTGACTTGAAAGTGGAGAGGCGTTAGACTACAATATAAAATGTAGCATTTAAATTAACTGCAGCATTGTGTTTGCTGAAAAGATCAAGTTGCTCCTCACACACTTCCTATGTTGATATCTCACTGCCAGAAAGAAGTAATTTTTTGTGGGTTTGGGTTTTTTATTATTTTTTGGATGGGGTGAGGAGGGATTAACCTTTCCTTGTCACATAAAAAACAGATATTTACATGCCTTAAAAGCTTGTGGCAGTTTGTCGCAATTAAAAATAACTTAAAAAATTCTATTCCCTTACTTATAGAACAGGTATAAAAACGGATAGGAGCTGTCAAACAAGGTGCTGTCACGTCATTTTGTGCTTATTGCCTGAAACTATTTTGAGCGCTCTGGCCTTGTCCATTCTGCATTACATGCCTCTCTCTTGATGCTGCACACAGGTGCAAATTAACTACCCAGTTGTGGCTGCGTTTACATTTAGGGTTGTCCTAGCCTTTCTGAACTAGTGCTCTTTAAGTCCTTCCAAAGCAGTTCAGACTCTTGGAATTGAAAGCTTGGTGCAAGTGGTTTGGTTTTGTTTATCTTTTACAGACCCCTTGGGTGTTGCGGTGTTTAAATACCCCAGCTTGGACTAGCTGTGATTAGTCACACGGGTGTGGAAGCCGCACGCTGCATTGGGCACCTCTTTGCACCAAAGGGCAATAGTCAACAAAAGACAACGTGACTTAAATGTGACTCCAATGCGACTCCAGTGCCGCGCTGTTTCTGCAGCCCTCGCCTGGCAGCGCATTCCCTGCCTCTCTCTGCCTCCTTGGACACCCTTTGGGCCAGTCAAGGACCAGCCCAGGATTTGGGAAACGCTGCAGCCCAGCCTGACTTCTGATTCACTTGGGCAGTTGTTTGCTTTGCTTCCTCTGTTTGTTGGTGATGAATGGGGCAAGGATCCCCTCAGCAGCATGCTGTGAAAATCACTACTATTACCTAATTATCGCTGACAGCAAAACAGGCTAATTACAAGGTACTCTCATGGTCGCCAATAAAAAGTTAGGTGCACAAGGATGTGAAGGGTTAGTAGCTGAAATTCCTTACAGCAGCAGCTGCCACAGGAGCAACTAGTTCAAAATTCACAAATCAAAATGGAAAAATTCTTCAACTTTTTCCTCCGAGTCCATCCTCCTGAAGCCTTTCATGTGCCTTTCTAATATCCTTCCTGGGAACTGTCAAACCTGTCTCCTAAAACTAGACTGCATAATAAGCTTGGGAGGGCAACATCTTGCACTTGGCACTCATTGCTATAGGGAGATATGATCCACCTTAATGATTCACTGTCCTGCCTCGCCATTCTGTTACGCAATGAGCTCCTGGTGGTTCCTGTTTTCATAAGCAGTATTCTCCATGCTGACCGTGGGCTGTAAAAGCCCAGCAAAGAGTCTTCTTTGGCTTCAAAGCATTGGAAAATCTCATGGGAAGAGGGCAGGAAGCAGGCTAGGAGTTGGGGGAGAGTAGGATGGTACATCCCGAGTTTCTGTAGGGAGAGTGGGAGCTGCCTTAAACACGGGAAGCGCGTGTTCCTGCGGGAATTTCCCGTGTAAATCTGTAATTGTATGGTGGATGTTTTCAGGGATTATAATCAACTCACCGGGCGAGTCAGTATTCGGCCAGAGAGGCCTTACCTTCCTCCTCGTCTCCGGAGGCATGGGGAGCGCCGAGCGCTGAACCTTGCCGGAGCTTCAGCTGCTGCTGTGGGAGCGCGGATGGGACATGAGGACGGGTTGTTCGGTGGGGCTCCAGGTGCCTGCCCTTCCCGGTGCGATCCCTGCGGCAGCTGCGCGAAAGGGGCACACGGGGTCCGGCACGCGGCCCGCGCAGCCCTCGCTCGGCCCATTCCACCCCTGCCAAGGGGTATTCCCAGAGAAAGGGGTGGGAAGGGAAGGTCTTCCCCAGGCTGCCGGCTTTGCCCCTTTTCACTGCTTCTACTTTCAGTTTTGGTTGTCAGAGCTGACTGTCAACCAGGTAACAAGCCAGGCCCAGGAAACAAAAGCTGAAAGGCTGAGCCCTTCACCTGAAGTCCTTATTCAGGTGAAATTACTTATTTTGCCCTTTATTTCTTGATTTACCCCCACCTAAGAGCAGATGTGCTTCAGCCTCGTGCCCCAGCTGTGAGGGGTGGCGGGCATTGTGCTTTATTTTACTGTTTGGTTTTTGCTTACCAGAGCAAAGGGATATCCCAAGCACTCGCCTTGCCCGCGTCCCCTCACCGCACCCAGCACCCCCTCCACGACGTCCCCCTGGCCCCACGGCCCCCCACAAACCGTGAAATGGCCTCCCTCATGCCCCCATGGCCCCCCCACAAACCGTGAAATGGCCTCCCTCGTGCCCCCCTGGCCCATGGCCCCCCACAACCCCCAGTGCCACCTCCAGGCCCTGCCTCGCCGCCC
>JAVCKT010022102.1:5451-18256 GCA_032273925.1 Rhynchotus rufescens
AGTCCAATCTTCTTGCTCAAGCAGGAACACCTAGAGCACGAGGCACAGGGATAATACAATATCAGGGATAATACAATAGTGCTGACAAGGCATTTGTACTTAATCAGTTTTAGCAGGATAAGGTAAACTTCACTATTTAGATAACAAAGGTATGTTCAAATTACAGTTGTCTTTTCTCCATTGTTATGCTACCCTACATTTACTATTCCTTCACCAGCATATTTTGATAAACATTTGGAAGCATCTTTAGAAGTGCAATGACTGCACACCTCAGGCAGAATAGACAGAATTCAGGCCATTGGGAGGAGATTTATATATTCTTTTACATATATGTATATATAGTATATGTATATTATTTATACAGAAACTTCTGTACCAGTTTAATCAGATTTCAGTCATGGTGTTAGTTCTTAATTTTTATAAAATAGAATATTGAATTATTGTAAGCATGGTGAAATGATGGACCATGCTCATAAGTATGACACAAGCAGCTGATGGTTCCTGCCAGAACCATCTTAAGCCTATTAAACTATGTGGGTTTGCAAAGATTTTTAGATTTTATATAAAGTAAAACTTCATAATGTAGTTTAAATCAAGCTATACCTGCACTTGAAGAAATGAGTGTAACTGGAAGAAATCTAACAATTTACCTTCTTGAAAGAAGTGTAGGAAAGGGAAGCTACTGAAATGCAAAGAAGCTGCACTGTCTGGACTCTGCCATAATCTTAAAATCTTAGAATTTTAAGGACCCCACCAAGCGTAAGTTTGTTTCTGCACATACAACACATGACAGAGCTACTCTGACCTATTCATTCCAGTTGACTGTTGGCACTGAAGCTTAATGATGATACTGTAAAACACTGCAGTGAAAATACTTTGATAATGAACCCTATTATTAATCCAATCACATTGATAAAGAGCATTCAGTGTGAATATCTTGCCAAATTAATTAAGGTTTGAGGCTTTCTTCTTCCTTATCTTCATGAAATCAGAGAGAAGGAGATGATTCAAGAGTTAAAAACATTCTTGAGAAGCAGGGCAGAAAAGCTGAGTCTCAAGAAAAAAAAATCCATTTCAGTGGAGCAGGAAGGTAAAGGAAATATTTAACAAAATGTATGCTACACAGTAGGTAAGTGAGGGAGAATTTTAAAACGTAACCATTCATATTTATAGTTCACTATATGTTTTTCTGATTTGGCTTTGCATGGATTTACTTTAAAAGTTGTACATATTTTGACTGCATGTTTTCCAAATAAATTTGAAGAGCATGTGGCAAAATTCAGTTAAGAAATAACATCCTACAAAAATTCCAATGGTCCAAGTGATCAGCACACAGAGGTCAAGTTAAATACCTATTAAAACATGTAATAATTTGTCATGAATACCAGTAATGCAATTCCATTTCATTCTAACAGTGGGAAAAATCAGCTAAACTGTGGGAGCTTGCTCATTTTTAATCTTTAGGGAAAACTCATTTTTATATATCTATCCAACTACATACTGCATCACGTTCTACCTCTTTTGCTTTAGCTAGTTTGCTGTGGCAAATTATTTCATGCATGTCATACAGAGAAAGTTTATTTTTTATTTTTGTAGGTTATAAAAATTAACTTTTAATGGGACACTGATGTTAATCATCTCTAAATGTTAATAGAGTTCTGTGGTACTAAAAATAAAAGAGAATGGCAAAAGATGATTGAATTGTACTATTCTTCTGCTATATTCTACTTGTTCTTTTCATTTCCTTACACAATTATTTAGTAGAGGCCTCTGGTAAAGTTTTACACCTAAAGCGTTGTTATAAAATATTCAGAAGTTACTATATTTTAATACTGCTGAGTAAGTACTTTGTTTTTATTCTCTAGTGGTTATAGTATGGAGCTATATTCTTACATGGAAGGCTAAACAGCAGTACAAAAATACAACCTTTATTTAGCATCAACATGTACACACACTTTTGAGGGCATGTAAGGCTTGACAGGCTAGATACCGTCTGTAAGCACTCTGGCACGTTAAACTCTCCAGGGAATGGACACTGCAGAACAGAGAAAGTGGAAAAATGCAAAGCTCTGCCACACTGTAGCAAGAAATGCTATATGAGCCTCTTGCTGGGAAAGATCTCCTATTGCTTATTACCCTTCTCAACAACCTGACCCTGAAAGACATCAACTGTGTTTCCAGTCCCATTCATTCACGTGAAGGATGATGACCTCCTCATTAATATTAGTCTGTATAGACACTTTTAAACACGAATCTGTAGGAGCTCAACCTATAACTCCCCCACCTGCCCTCTAAAGTCATTACAGAAAGGCGGCTGGACAGGAATAGCCTCTTACAAGCATATAACTTCCAGAAAATCAATTCTCTCCTTTTTCTATCTCTAAATGTGGCTGCCTAAAAGATATTTCTAAATTTCTTTCCTTTGATTTATTCATTTATTTATTATGGCTAATGCATTTTTGGCAGTGAACAGCAAATTCCTTATTATACATCAAGTATTAACTACAGTTTTTGTTTATGGCAGGTTGCATCTGTCGTGCATCCATCTTCCATGCTCAAACTTTGGAAAGCACAACATTCCAGCTTCGCATGCCTTGTCCAGCCCAGACCATTCTTGAGCTCATGTGATATTAGGCTGAGATTCAATGTGGTAAAGAGAAACATAGGAAAAGAAGTATCTGAAGGGTTTTTCTCCTAGAGTTTTTATTGGCATACAAATATTCAGGTAGAAAGCATTTCATCTGCCAGAAAAAAAAATGGGTAAGTTGGTTACTGGGGAATCCCCCCAAATTTCATTGTCTAAAGTCTTTTCTATTCCCAAGAGAAGAAGAGTACACAACATTATTAGTTTTCCTGAAAGGAAATATGGGATTTCCACACCATATTCAGACAGGCTACCTCTGAGAGATCAGAGAGATGCTTCAATCTGCAGTCACTAGGAAGAAGAAACCTACTAAAACTTAATATGAGAAAACAAACATGCAGTCCACCCTTGTGTACCAATATCTAGCCAATTTTCATGATCTTGAAGCTTCTTTCATGAAATTCCTTTACAATTCTTAAGACTGGCATTGAGCTTCTGAACTTGGAGGGTCACTCAGGTTTCCAGGAAATTTCTAAGGACAACAACATGTTATGGACAGAGGATTTAATAAAGCAATTCTGACCCATGCTTCTCAAGTGTATTGATAAAATGCAGAGCAGCTTTAAAAAAGTTAATTTTCCCTGGGATGCAGTAGTTCAGGAGAGAATGACCTACTAAGATACTTCAAAGCCTATGAATTCCCTCCCTCCAAATCATTGGAACAAAAATAAGTGCTCAAGAGCAGTTAGGATTGTAACAGAAAACACTGCCAGTTGTCATGCTTCTTCCTTTCATTACCCTGATATTAAGGAGATAGATATCTGCAGTTCTTCTCACTGCTCACTATGCTGTCAATTGCACATGCCAGCAGTTCACAGGCCTTTGATTTCCAGCACACACCCAATATATATACCCCATGTTCTTAACCTAGCACAATGGGTCAAAACCTACACATTGGCCTCAAAGAGGTAAAAGTAAAATAGTTTTGCATGGAAAGTATAATATTCAAATGTGCTGACTCTTATGGAAGAGCATATCAAATCATTATCCAGCTGCATTTTGATTGCCATTAAATGGGTTTATTATTGTTATGTTTTTCTGCAGGAAAGGATGGTACAGTGGCAAACACGCTTCTCCCAAATCACATTTTGATTACATGTCATTATAAACATAGATAATTATAGTTATTGAAATTAATGCGAGTGTATGTCTTTCAATGTATTTTGGTTTTAGCCTAGTCCTCTAGCCCCTTCTGCTGTGGCCTGCTGGTTGTAGGCTGTCAGACTAAGGAGAACTGCTGCAAAGATTTTTTTTCATGGTCTTTTAAGATTTACTGCTTTATATGATCAACACCTTTACATTAAATGCATAAAGAACCTGGGAATAATCTTTGCAATGTTTTGGCAATCTAGAAGTTGAAATGTTTAAAAAATGAAAAAAAAAAATCATACAGTATTATCTTTCTTTTCAGATTTTAAAATATTTCTATGCCCAGCCTTCCAACTGCCTCAGGAACTGGGGCTCACTCTTTTCATCTTGATGTGCTTCTTTGGTAAAATCCTTTACCGAGATACTCCGGAGATATGGAAACATAAATAAAAGACAGGATGTTTGGCTGGCTTTAACCTTCTTGCTCAAGGAAAGCAGATGGAAATGACAGCCCCTTCAGCCCAGTGAAGGTAACGCTCACATGCAGTGTGTCTGCTTGGACACTCTGGCTTGCAAAGAGTGATTTGTTTTTATGCACACAGTGTGCCACTGGCCAAAGCTACCGGTAGTGAAGGAGGCTAATTCGCTGACACATTTTGCTGATACTGACTCTCCTTGCAGGCTGGAGCTCACACAGGGAGCCTGGAGGAGCTCTGCAAGCAGCGTTTCTCCAGCCATGTCCTTGCCCCTTGGCAATAGCAAGGTGGGATCAGCCTGTAACCTACAAGTCTTGGCTGGCATCAACGAGAAAATCCAGCCTTTACTGCAAATCAGCTCCTTTGCCTCTTAGAGCAGGGTTTATTTTCTCCCCAAAAGGCAGCTGCTCCTGTAGTCATCACAACACGTCCCAGCTGCCCCTGCCCTGCTGCAAGTCCTGAGTTGTGCAAAAGGCCACTTACTTGGAAAAAAAAGTGAGAACAAAGAAAGTGATTATGTTTTCTTCAATTAAATGGAATAAAAATTGTTCTTTACTCACATTTTAGAAACAAGATTCTCAAATGCAAAATTAGACATTTCCATGATGGAAGACTGCTGGAATGTTGATGAAAATTGTGCGACTGGCAGAATCATCTCTGCAGAAGGAAAAGTCACCCTCCTTGCAGAATTGATTCAATATTTAATGACCATCAAAGCATCTATGTTGAATGTGAAGTTCAGAATCAGAATGCCAGTATATTGCAGATAATAAGCAAATAAAATGAAAGTGCATAGCTATTCCGTTGAGCTACATGGCATCTTTATTTCTTTCACTCCTGAAATGATTCCTATATTATGTTTACACTAAACATATGTGTGGATGTGCTTGTGTGGTATATGCTATAAATTGACTCATTGAGTTTAATTGGAGGATTTTGACATAATATGATCAGATCTTCTTTTCCTTCCCCTTTAAAACCTGAAATTTATGAAAAAAGCAGCAGTAATATTTTCTATATCACTATATGTTCCAGTACACAAGGCAGCTTCCAGACAAAATTCTTTTTTACAGTACTATGCCTACCCTACTTTCACATGGCCAAATAATCAAGCTGATTTTTCAAAATCCCAAACTCCTTCTTACGACTTTTGATAATTGTGCCTAGTTGTGTTATGGCAACTGTTTAGCCATATAAACTACTGATTATTACTCGTAAAAGAGCTGGGATTATTTCCTAGAGCTTTGTGCCTGACAGTTTAGCTGTGGTGAGTACCTTTGAATAAAATGATTGCTTAACGTGATTGCATGTCAGTCAAAATTTGGTTTACTGTAACCTAATTTGTTTGTGTATATAGCTACAATTTTTCTACTTAACTTGATCACCTTCAAATAGTAAAAAAAAAAAAATCAGATAATCCTATTGGTGAAACTGGAAGCATTTTAAAGTGAAGTAAACAGTAAATAAAAGAATCTCTAGGGACATACAAAATGTTTTCTGCAGAGCTACATATGAAACTATATTTATTTACTTTGTGGAAAGCTCTAATCTGAATTACTGCCCCATTGCGGTTAGCAGCAGAGAATAGGAAAAGTAAAAGTAAAAAATAACTAACAATTTTGAAGAAAGAATTCTGACAAGATGGCAAAGGATGATAGATAAGCACAACATAATGTAAGAGTTTTGTTAGAAGACTGGAAAAATTTTTAATCACTATGATAATGGAACAGTGAATCTAAAATTCAGTTTTAACTGCATATAGAACAGTGCTGAGACCTACCTCACAGCACAGAGAAATAAATCATAAACCTCTTGGAAGAAGAGATTTAAGACAAGTTTCAGACAAATGTGTGGCCACCGTATTTAGAATGCAGAGACTGAGGAGCATGTAACACTTTCCAATATTCTTCATAAACAGTCTTAAAATTTTCGCATAGAAATGCTAAGAGATTTCTGTCTCAAGAGTTGCTTAGTGGCAAAAGGACTTTTCTGTAGCAGAAGCATAACGCTGAACTGAGGGTGCTAGCCATACAGATGTAACTGAACCCTTCTGTCAAATCTACAAGCAAATCTACAGAAGTATCCACATGAGAAGAAAGATTGGCAGCTAGAGCTGCATGGTATTACACAAGCAGGCAAAAAGTAAGCAATTTATTATGAGTGCAAAAGTTAGGTACATGTTGGGCAGCGAGGAGAATTGTGAAGTGTAAAGAATGTCAGGGTTCTTCTGAGCAGTGATAACTAGCATTGGTTGAGATATGGCCATTAGAAACTTGCTTTAAGAGCTGTCATGTGCTCTTAAGAGAGGAGATGTGATAACGCGTCAAGTAAAAGGCCAGTTCAGCAACTAGGCTGATTATTTAAAGTTTCCCTGGAAAAGTAAAATGTTGGGTCCTTCTAAGCTGATCAAAATGCACGATACTCAACACCCTTTTCTCCCTTAATAACTCAATTCGAAAAGGCTTTATTTCCCTTAAGCCATTCTGCATGTGTATTGTGTATAATTTCCTACTCTGCTTTTAATTATCCATCCGTTAGCTTCTCTCTTATTAATTAATGTTCTCAAGTTTTAGCAGCAGCTTGAATAGGGTCACCATTCACATGTTGAAGCAACAGATGCAAAGGGTTTTGTGAGTGACAGGATGAAAATTAGGCACCATGTTGGCAAGAAGCTTCAGAAAGATGTTAAGAAACCTCTCTGTATTTCATATGGGAATCTATTCCACATCTCTGAGTACTGTATATACAGTACAAATGCTTCATTTTAAGTCTGCCAACATTGCCGCTCCAATTTGTCAATCCTGGAATTCTTTTCAGTAAGTGCTACAAATGTACTACTCATCATTGTTATTATGTTCCATTAGAACATTTGCCAGTTTTGAGTTCTGTCAGATATATATGATAACGTTTGATGAATCACTGCTGAAATGATCCACTGCAAACAACATCCAATTTCTTGGAGTGCTTTGTACCAGTATTGATAAGTATCTGTTTTTTAAATGCAATGCTGCTTGTAACGCACTCAGTCATATTGCTTATTGCTAACATTTGTAATGAGTTTGTTATTGATTAGTTAATTAATTGCCTTGGCTTGTACTTTTTCCTGTCACTCAGGGATTCACCAGTATAATCTCACAAGGATATTGTGCCAGAAAATAGGTGGCATGCTCTGCTGCACAACTTATTTGGTAGATTATTTCCAACACCAGGATGCTCCAGGTACAGCAAACCTTCATTTGTACTTGAGGTTTGCATTTCTTTGATTTGTACAGTGTGTTTAGCAACTGAGTTGCTGCAAACAAACAGGACATGACATTAGTAAATATGCATACAAATTCTCTTTAGTAAGTCATTGATCCAGAAAACGTCCCGTGAAACAAAATCTACAAAGCAGAATATTTCACCCTGTAAATAGACATCCTCAAACGCAGTCTTATTTAAGTATGGGGGTAGGAATGAAGCAGAAAATTAAACATGAGGAAGAGGAGAAGCTATAGCTTTTGGAAAATTTTGAGGTATTCTGCAATCTACTTTTCAATAGAAGTGAAAAATATTCCAGCTACATATTCCATCATTTCTATAAATCACACAGTCTTTAAGACAAAAATTCTGCTGAATGAAACTGAAAAACTTCTTTAGCATATATGAAAATATGAAGTCAATAGGAAGCTGTATTCTGCAATATATTCTGAATGAAATATTTTAAAATAATAGAGTTGGTATTGTTTCCTTTCACTTCCTTGCTATTGAGGAGGATGGTCTTACTTTCATAAGATTATTTACTCATTTGCACTCATTCACCCTCAATGTGGAGCAAAAAGGACCTCAGAATTCTGATTACTATTAACTTACTGCATTACCTTAGCATCTAGAAAACTTGGTGAAGACCAATATCCCTCCTCAGGAAGCACTATGCAAACATGTGAAAAGCAAAACTTTGATCCAAAATACTTACTCTCTGAATTTATGAGAATATCCAGCAGTGCAAAAATACAAAAAGATGAGAATAGGCATCTGCACTCTATCATATAACACAAATGGAAGAAGCAATCAAGGAATGAATAAGAATCCCTTCTGGCAGAACTTTGAGGGGGACATTGTAGAGAGGTAGTAGAAGAACTGTAAGAGTCAGGAGATACAGAGGTCAAAATAGATGAAGTTCTAAAGACTTGGTCACCTATGGTAAGAACACCTCAGTTCATGGAGAATAAAGGCAGAAAAAATATATAGGCAGATATTGCACATTTTTTTAGTTAGAATGATAATTCAATGCTCTGTAAAAGCACAACAGGTTATCAGCCACATTGAGAAAACTCTGTTTTACTGATATTGATTGTGAAAATATTTGATAGTTTTCTGTTTGCTTTAAAAATTGATTTATTCAAATTGTTGAATATTCAACTAAACAAGATATATTTGACTTAGATGTTGAGGATATTATAGATTTTTTAAAAACACTAAAAGGATTTCTGTCCTTTCTTTAGTTCAAAAAAAAAAACCCTCTTAAATCTCTAAGTTTTCCTATTATGCTTCCTGTTATTAATTCTTCCTACCAGCCATCATAATGTTATTCAAGGTAACAAGCCTCTCAAGAGCAATCTCACTTTTTCCACTATTCTAGTACATCGTTCTGTGAATAAAACTATTGATTTGTCAGCTTTTTCTTTTTTGTTCATTGTTGTGGTATCTGGACACATACGATCTTGCATTTAATTTTCTACCTTAGGAAGGAAAATATTACTAGTTCAAGTTTAAAGATTTTCAACAGATATGTAAAATATTTTGCTACATATCTGTGCTGTAAGTCCAATCAGAATCCTGAGAACTTGTTTAAAATCCACTTTTTTTCCTCAGGTTGGAGCTTTAGCCTCCTAAACAATTTTTTTTTTTTCTCAAGGGGCAGATCTACCACCAAACAGAACTCACAATTTTTTTTCAAGTCCTGCCTAGCAAAGAGTATCAAAGAGAAACGTAGAGTGCAAGGGAAATATCTCCAAAGAAGCAATCAGATATGTCTTGTACTGCTACTTTAAACTTCTAAAATATAACACTATCTTCTCCAAATAGTTCTAGCAGATTTCAAAGCTACTACCTCCTGCAAGTCTCCTTTGAGAAATTTTTGTTCACAGTCAAATTATGCCTCCTTTCTGGAACAAGGAGGTATAGCTTTTGCTCCCACTCATCCAAATCATGCCTGAGGTGCTGTCGCCTCTAGAAATGAGATAGAGTGCCACGAACTGTTACTAACTGGTAAGGTCTCTCAAGGCAACCTGAAGTTCCTCTTGTTCCTCTGTCATGTTTTTTCTCCTTCCTCCAAGCCTTTTCTACAGTTATCATATTAACAAAAAGGTATATTTAAAACACAGATCATCCAGATTCCAAATAAATGTAGCTGACTACAATCTACTTGTTCCGATTCGATTTATGTTCCTTCTTTCACTTGAATCATTCTGTTGCCCAACAGCCTGCTGCTCATTTCTTAGGTAGCTTTGGGTTAGGAGGTGATGATACAACTGTAAATCAGCTAGAAAGAGTAACGTAATCAAGGAATAGAAATAGAATAGCAAGGAATAGAAATATCTTTATATAGATAGACATAGAATAGATATAGAATATATAGAATATATAGGATATATAGGATATATAGGATATATAGATATAGAATAGAAAAATCTTTAGAGAAACTGAAGCCATAACTACCAAGAGGATGAGACAGGTCCCTGAGTTTATTTCCAGCCACAAGAGGTTACTGATTTTCCCAGTGGAATAGACCACAACAAAGAGTTCATCAGAGTTTAAAAGGGAAGAAGTAAGAAATTGATGGGGTTTTATGTGGGTTTTAATTCAAGACAATCCCATCTCTGTGATCTAATCCAGATGATGGGTCATTCCCTGGGACCTTTCAATCAGCCAGTGATACTCAATTGTCATTTTTGATTTTGTGCACTTTCACTCAGCATGTATTACTCTTCGTTGCTTTAGCTTTTCCTCTGAGTTAAGCAAGACAGACAATGTTGTTTCAAATCCACAGAGGCAAATTCAATTTCTACCTGCTTGTAAGTATGGTGCAGGAAGGAAGAGTTAAATTAGAGGGCAACAAGTGCAATGGAAAATTAGCAAAGATGTGGTGAAGAGTGAGTGATTTCCGGGTAATGGAGTACTGCTGTCAAATCTGTGTAAAGTACAAATGTGTGGCAAATCATGTGCCGTATCTCAGAAAAATCAATAATTATATCTAAAGTATCCTTTTCCTCCACATGCTGTCAGCGTTGTAAAGATTTGATATATCAGCCTGTGTAGTTTTTGGAAGGTCTGATGTCTTAAAAACATTTTGAAGCTGACTGAGATTTTGGACCTGTCTCTGTTAGAAGGGATTTGCCTATTTAGCTTTTGCAGTATGGAAATGTGCCTTATACTTTTAGAAGACTATTTATGCTATTTCTGCGGCAGCATAACATAGAACAGTTCCTCCCCAAAATGTGAGAAGATCATGTCCTTCACCATTACAAGGGCTTCAGAACTTTCAAGCACAGATAAAAGCATGGGGAAAAAAAAGTGAAAAAGGTGAAGATCTTTGAGCTGGGTGAAGGAATGATCAAAGTCCCATGAACATAGAAATACTTGAACTTGAATTCAATCTAAGAAGATCTGAAGGTAACATTCACCTGTATCTTCACACAGATTTACATGGTATGTTCCATACAAATATGCTATCTTCAAAGAACATCAAGAAGCAAGTATTTAAGAATCAGAAATGTCGATAAGTAGAATTTTTATTGTAGATCAACAGAAGGTATAGCTTCTGTTAAATAATTCATGTAATAATGGAATTAGTTGAAGGAGTAAAATTGTCTCCGGTAGCCTATTAAATAAGCAATCAAGTAATCATACCTTGCCAAAATGTGATCACAATTTAAAATTCAGTTTAAGGTAATACCTGGAAGATACCTTAGGGGAAAAAAAGAAAAGTGATTACCCCAGGATTAACAATCTTTCTATTCTTTTCTTTTTTCAAAATAATACCAAGAACAAACAAAATAGAGTAGGAACACAAATTTCCAGGAGACATTTCAACTGGAAGGGCCCTTAGATCTTATCATTTTAAAAGGAATTAATGAAATGGAGAGGAGAATTTGCTTTCTAAAATGCAAATCGATTGCTAAAATATGAAGAAACCATATTCTCTGCCAATTTTTTGACCCAAAAGAAAGCAAAAGCCAAAAAATGAAATCTGAGTGTTAAGGTGAAATAATGAGTTATTTAGCTAGCTAGTTAATTAGTTAGCTGATTTATGGTGTCTGAATGTACTCAAGCTACTGCCACGCTAGCATGTTTTGCAAACTGGTCTGTTTGCCATATCTTTACTTCTCCATTCCCCCATCTCATATTTAAGAGTATTATTTTTTCATTATAATGAAGTATTTCACTAAAAAATGTCTCAGATGCGAAAAAACAAAAAAAAAGAGAGGTTTCCATGTGTAGTGCTTGACTCAGATTAGTATTCATCAAGTTTTATCACTTATGCAACTTTGGTTATTCACACAACATTAAGCTGGACTATTGACATTTCAAAGGATTTTCCAAGTTTTTATCAACTGACCAGAAGCATATCAGGAAGCTATTTCGTCTCTTTAACTTCATGGAGTGTCCTATAATATTCCCTGTCAAATCAAATGGGATTGTTTGCTAACCTCAGTACTGTTTCAGTAGCAATGACTGATGCAGAAGAGTGATTTATGGATGAACAAGTTCCATAGAGATCTTTTCCTAATCAATGGAACCTATTTAAAAAGTATTTCTTTCAAAGATGAACACAGACATGGGCATTTAATGTAGCAGTATGGGACAAATAATCTTTCCTATCTCAAATGCCAAATACCAAAACAAAAAAAATCAGGAAAAATTGTTTTGGTTTCAAAAATACCTAAAGAATTAAACATTTTCAGATTGAAACCTGATTGCAAAATACTCCGTTTTACAACCCCTTTATTTCATAACTTCAATAGCCTTACTTTAACAAATGCAAGCCCTGTAGTGACAATAGTCCATCTGAAGTCAGGAAATGGGGAGCAGACCATTTCTATTTCAAGAGAGAAAGACACAAGAAGAATGAACTGTTTTTAATGTATTCTAAAGTTAGCTTTTTATCATGTTTAGAAAGTTATTAGCAGCTAATTACCAGCTGCAAAATACAAACAGAACTCAGAAATTCATATTTTGGTAAAAAAAATTATTCTTTTTCAGACTTTTTTCAGAGCCACATACAAATATGAATCATATTCTATTAATAGTTTTTACCAAAAGAAAACACGAATCCACAATCCTATTTCAGAGCAATTCATTTTCACATTTGGGGTGTAGAATCTGATGTGAATTTTGGTGCCAACGAGGAACCTGAAAAGATGTTTTCATACCAGTTCATTAAATAAAGAAAAACATTGCTTAAAGGAGTGAAACATTACTGCATGATTTATTTGAGGGTGCTTTTGTTCAAATAATTTATATACAGCCTGCCAATGATTTTTTAAGCCATTAACTACTTAACAAGATATTGAAAGAAGAAAAACTTCAGTAGTCTACTGAGATTGTATTGCTC
>JAVCKT010022104.1:0-20479 GCA_032273925.1 Rhynchotus rufescens
CAGCCGCTCCACACAGATGCTCCCATCTAAACCCATCCCGTGGGAGCACAGCCGCTCTGCGCAGAGGCTCCCATCCCCTCCCATCCCATCCCCTGGGATCACAGCTGCTCCGTGTGGAGGCTCCCACTCCATCCCACCCCATCCATCCCCTGGGATCGCAGCCGCTCCACACAGATCCTCCCATCCCACCCCATCCTCTGGGATCGCCGCCGCTCCGCGCGGAGGCTCCCCTCCCACCCCACCCTATCCCATCCCATCCCATCCCATCCCATTCCACCCCATCCCCTGGCACGGCAGCCGCTCCGCACGGAGCCTCCCGCCCCATCCGCGGCGCGGCCCGGCTCCCACCTGTGCGCGGCGCCGGGCTGCAGCCACGTGTCGTCCACGGGCGGCGGCACCGGCGTGGACACGGTGCTCGTGCTGATGTCGCCGATGATGAGCAGCGCCTCCTTGAGCGCGTGGTACATGCGGAGCAGCTCGTCCCGCCGCTGCGCCTGCTCCGCCGACTCCTCCATGAGGCTGCCCTGGTCGCCCGACGAGTACAGGTAGGCGAGCAGCTCCGAGTGGATGAAGTCCTTGGTCTGCGGGGAGCGGCGCCGGGAAACGCTCAGGCTTTGCGGAGCCGCCGCCGGCCGCGCCGTCCCGCTCCGCTCCGGTGCCGCTCCGCTCTGCTCCCGCGCGCCCACTCACGTTGTTGATCATGAGGTGCATGATGGTCTTTGGCATGAGGTCCCGGATGGACTTGTTGATGATGCCCACGTAGGAGTCGACGAGGTTGCGGATGGTCTCCACCTGGCGCTCCAGCTGCGGGTCCATGGAGAAGGTGTTCTCCTGGGCGCCGTCCTCGTTCTCCGTCTGCGCGGGGAGAGCAGGGCACAAGTCGGCGCCGGGAGCTCCCGCCCGGAGCCGCGGCGCGCCGGCTGACGCTGGGAAAGCTAAGGAGATGCCCTTATCAATCCTTTCTATTCTTTGATATCCGAGCGTTTTCCAGGAAGCCTGATCTAGACCCGGACATGGAGAAGCCACCATAGGGTCCCAGGCATTCCCAGATCTTACTGCAACCCCCAGGGACCAAAAACACCGGGAATTGGGGCCGAGAGCTCAGTGCTTTTAAGGCTGGCGGCTTCTCCGGCCGGGATGCAGGGAAGGTCCCGGCCCGCGGAGACGGTTACTTGGTCTTTCTCCGGGTAAACTCCCGCGCGGAGGAAGGAGGCTTTCCAGCTGTCCACGTCCTCCTGGGAGTCGCAGGCCAGCTCGATCTGACGGAGATCCTTGTACACGTTCCTGGGAGAGGGGGGACACGGGACATGGATAAGGATGGAGCAGGAGGGAAAGCCGGGGGCTCCATGGGCCACCCCAGAGGGGCTCCAGGCCGGAGCGTGAGCCAGAGGAAGCCCCAAATCCCGCAGAACACGGTGTAAACTGGGAGCTGCCCATGGGATCCTTGTCCATCGGATCTCGCAGCCGGACACGGGCCACCAACGGAGGCCAGGACAGAAACACCCACCCCGGAGCGTGTCCCGGTCCGGCCCGGAGCGCGTCCCGGTCCGGCCTGGAGCACCCCTGAGCGTTCTGGGCCCTAGCAGGGATTTGGGAGCTGCCCAGCGCGGAGCCCCGGCCTCTCACCGTTGCTCCGTGTTGAAGATGGCAAAGACGTGCTTATTGGACATGAATCCCTTCTCCACATCCCGGATTTTCAAGTTATCCAGAGGCAACATGTACTTCTTCTCCTTCTCCTGCAAGAGAGGGCACGGAGGGAAGCCAGGGGCAGGGCGGGCGACTTTCGCCCAGGTCTCCGCCGGGAAAAGGGAGCCGGGATGTGCCGGCAGCGGGGCTGCTTCCCTGCCTCCCGCCCCGCCACATCTGGAAGCGGTTACGGCTCCGCTTTGTCCGCGGCGCGCGCTCCCAAAAAGTGACGTGCGCCGCTGCGGCGGGGCCGCCCCACTCTCCTCCTCGCCACTTCCTGAAAAACCCACACGCTCCTTTTTTTTTTTTTTTCCCCCTTTTTTTTTTCCCTCCCTTTTCCAGCCTGGCGGCGGCTGCCGGCGCTGCCACGTCAGAAGGGACAAAGCGGTTTCCTCGCGCCCGGCGGCTCCTCTCCCGCCGCGAAATCCCGGGAAGCGGCGGCCCCTCCTCGGTGGCGCCGGCAGGAGATTCCGGGCCGGGCTTCCCAGTGTTCAGACTACCTGTTCAGGAGCCTGCCGCGTTGTACAGTAGTCTGCACATTGGTTATCCCGCTCCGGCAGAGCGGCGCTCCCCGCCGGCGGCCTCAGGTAAGGGGGGGCCTGGGAATTGCCCCCTCGCTCCACTCGGCATCGCCCCTTATTCCCGGGGTGGGGGGAAAAGCGGGATCGCTGCCCCCAAAGCGGGTGGGAAGCAGCCGGGAATGCGGCCGCCCGCCCGGAGCCCCGTTCGGCAGCGGCCGCTTCTCCTTAGGCCGAGCCCAGCAAAGCCCCGCCGGGGTGCCGGGCGGGAAAGGGGCCCCAGCGGCCCCTGAATCCACACGGAGCTTCCCTCCGGAGCCGGCGTGGGAGAAGCGGTGGGATGGGAGCTGCAGCGGAGAGCGGCTCCGCTCTGCGGCCACGGACAACAGGGGCTGGGTGGGCTGCAGATTTGTGGGGCGGAAAGACTGGGAAAAAACGGGAAAAAAGGATCCCGAGGCGGCGCGGCCGAGACGCCGGCGGCGGGTCCTGCGCTTCCCGGAGCTTTCCCAGCCGGCCACATCCCGCGGCTGCTCCGGCAAAGCCAGAGCTGGAGACCCTCGGGGCGGAGATGCCAAAGGATCCAGGGTGGGCGGCAGATCCCGCCCTAATCCTTCACCCCCAAATTCAAAATAATCCTCCCCAAAAGAGGCAGGAGGGGGCGGGGGTCCCACTGCGGCCACCCGGGCAGCCGGATCCCGTTTTCCCGCTGGAATCTCCTGCTTTATCTGTGTTTACACAATCCTGGCTGCGGGGAGCATCCGGAGCCAGGGAATTCGCAGGCGGGTCGGAGCTCGGCCCCACTCCGGCGCACGGGACACGCGGATGCTCCGGCCCCGGCACAATTTGGGGGGTTATCCCTCAATTTAGGTGTCTCAGTTCAAAAAATCACTTTTTTTCCAGTCCGAGCCTGGGCGTTAGGAACAACGCTCGCTTTTCCCAGAGTATCCAAGGGTTTTTCCACCCGAGCCCCCCCACACACACACACCTACCTCCTCATCCTTGTACCAGGAGAGGGACTCGGCCGTGAGCACGAACCAGTATTCCTTGGAGCCGCCCTTCATGATGCTGATGTTGTTGATGGTGAGCCAGCCCCTGCGGATCACCTGCAGGGACGGGAGCCGGGGGGCGCGGGGGGCCGCGCGTTACGGGCCGCTCCGGTGGGATTGCCCGCGGGAACGCGCCAAGCGGGCGCCCTCGGATGCAGCCGGGACATGGAAGCTCCTCCCGGCTGCTTCCGAGCCGCGGCCAAGGCCGGAAAGGAGGCGGGAAAGCCATTCCCATAGGACCCCCCCTGCTCCCAGCGGGATGTGGCCCTCAGCGCCCGGCTTTGCCGCCACGGCTGGTGCCGATCCCGTCCTGGGAGCGCCCCGGGCGGCTCCGAGCATCCCGCACCGCAAACCCGGAGCGAGAGCGCCGCGGTGCGTCCCGGCGCCGGGTGTTAGTGCCGCCGCTCCGGTTAGTCGTGAGCACGCGCCGCGGAATCCCAAGCGGGAAGCGCAGGGAAAGGGTCGGCCCTCCCGGCCAGGAGGCGCATGCCGGCCGCTTCCCAGCTCCGTGAGGGCTTCTCCGGAGCCGCCTCCGAGTCCCGCGGGGGGAAGGAGCCCCTGCGATCCCCAGCTCGGATGCGGCTCCTGGAGAAGCCGCGAGCAATTCCCGGCCGTTGGGAGCGCAGCAGCTAGTGCTAAGGCTCAGATCCCTGCGGCCTTCCCAGCGAGGGGAAGGAAGGAGCCCTGGGATTGCGCTGCCAATCGAATAATCCTCATCCTCGCCACAATAAAGATATCAATTTAAAGCTTTCGCCTCCTGCTTCGCGCTCTCTGGGTTGCAGCATAGAGGGAACTGCGGAATTCAAGAAGGAAAAGCCAGGATTTGATTTCTTTAGCTGACGGGCAATGGAGGGAAAGGGAAGCTCCAGGGCGATCCGGAGCGCTCCGAGGCGCCTCCGGCTTCGCGCTGGCTCCCGGTGGGAAGCAGCTCCCTAAGTGCCAGGTCTCCTGCGCCGTCCCCTCGCCCGGCACCACCGCGTTCCCCCGGGCAGCGAGGGACGAGCAGCCGCGCGCGGGGCTCCCGGGAACGTCCACGCCGTGCCGAAGGAGGATGGAAGCGTCCGAGCACTCGGAAGAGCCGGGAATGGGGAAGAGGGGCCTAAAGCCTCGGGGTGGAAGGGAGCAGAGCGCAGGAACCTTCCCAGGAAGAGCTCGGCAGGCGCCAGCTCCCTCCTGCTCCTCCGGTTTGGTAAAAATTGGGTCATTTAAACCTCGTTTCTGAGAGCAGAGACCGAATTGCAGCCGAGGGAGCCCCGCGAGCTCCCGGCCGGCTCCCATCCGCCCTCTCGCCGGAGCCGAATTACCATCCCAGAAACGGGACCCTCGCTTCCGTCCCCGGGGATATTGGGATATGCGGATATTGGGCCAGGATCCAAGTCTGGGCAAGCCCTGGACCATCCGGCTGCGCGAGGCCGCTTCCCTATGGGACACTTCCATCTCCTCGGGCTACAGAGGCCAAGTCCCAGGCCGGAGCGGCGGGATCGGGGCCCTTCCACCCACCCCACCTCCTCCAGAGCGCATTGCTGGAGAGGGAAACGGTTCCCGTCGGGAGGCAGCGTCGCCTCCGCTCGGCACGGCCGCTCCGTCGCTGCCCGGGGGCGACCAGCACTATCGCGCTAGGTGGGTACTTACCAGGATCTCACCCTTTAGGCGCAAAATTAACAGGGGGAGGGGGAAAAAAGCAGGACGAGGACACGGAAGAGGGACAAGGAAGGAGGTGATGGGAGGGAGGGGAGAGCAAGAAGCACAAAAAACAGTAGGGGGGAAAAAAAAGCAGAAAACAGCAAAAGAAAAACAGTTACATGCTATTAATTAAAATTTTCCAGTGTTAATATCTCATTATAATCTCTGCGAGCACGAGGCAAGGCGTGCAGGACGTCCTGCAAGGCCTAACACCATGCGAGGGGCGCTTCCCACGGCGCGCGCCGTCCGACGGCGATTCCCTCTCGGAGCAGGAGGGCACAGAGCAGCGGCCCCCGCTCCCTGCTCCCGCTGCCCCTTCCCCGGAAAGCTTCCCTTATTGCGGACTAGCAGGGATTCCGGGAGCACGGAATTACGCTGCCTCCCGCCCGGATGGGCCGGCTTCACGGGCATCACCCGGCTGTCCCAATCCCCCCGGTTTTAGGCGAGCTGCTCCGGAGCAAAACGCTCCGAATGGCCGAAGTCGGAGCTCGGCGTTCCCTGCCCCGGCAAATCCCGGGGGGTCTGTGCACCCGCCCGGATGGGGCACTCGGAGCGGCCCGGGCCCGGCGGCACCCTACCTGGTTCGGGATGGCCCTTTTCTTGTTGGTCTGCGTGTTCCGCTGCTGGGCGCTGCAACGAGAGCGGAGCGCGCGGCCGTGAGCGCGGCGCCGGCGCCGGCACAGCCCGCGCCGAGGAAGAGCCGCGGCCGGCGGGAAGCGCCTCCACATTCCCCGCTCCTCTCCACGCAGGAGAGCGCTCCGCGGGCCCGCGACGGGCCCCTGCACCCCGGGCCCCTTCGTGTTCCTCCTTAGAGCCCCTGCTCCGAGCGCGCGCAGGCTCCCGGGCCCGCGGACACGATTCTGCCGCGCACGAGGGAAAACCAAGCAGCTCCGCGGCGGTTCCCGCTCGGAAGAGCGCGGGAGCGGACCCGGGCACCCAGCGAGGCGAGCGGCCCTGCCACCAGCGCGAGGAGCCCCCAGAAAGCGCCTCGGCCCCCCGGCGTGGAGAAGAGCCGACCTGCACCCCAGGGAGAAGCTACCTGTCTCTCCTGAGCAAGCCAAGGGGCGAGGCGCGGGACACGACCGTTAGGCGGCAGCGGGAACAAAATCCGGGAAAAGAGTCAGGGTTGTGCCGGGACGCCCCGGGGAGAAGCAGGCGGCGAGGCAAAAAAAACGGGGCGTTTTCCAGCCCTCCAAGCCCGGGACGTCCCCGAGGTGCCACCTGAGCGCAGTGGCAGCTCTTGGTGTGCCCTGCTGCTCTCTAACCCCATCCCGGGCTGGGGATGCCGGCGTTCCCGGCAGCTGCTGCCCCTATCCCGGGAGGCGAGAGGCTCCGGCGCCGCGCTCGGAGCTCGGCCACTCGGTACGTACAGTTCTGGCAGGTACCCACCCTGTCGTCAAGTGCTGCTCAGTGTAACAGCTGGGGAGTGGGAGAGATTCGGAGGAGTCCGGAGGAAAGAGGGAAGAGACGGTTCAAAGGAAAAACAGGAGAGATTAGGAGGAGAGGAAGGAACTGCGAACGAACGTGAAAAGCAGAGAGAAACCAAAAATGAAACGCAAAGAAACAAAGAGAAGAAAAAGAGGGGAGGAAAAGAAAACAGAGGAAGAATAAGTGAATTCACAGAGGCAGAAGTGGAGTTGAAGAGAAGGAAGCGGTGCGGCTGTGGCGGGCGCTGCAAGCCCTGTGGCAAGCCAAGCGGCGGAGCCTCTTCCACCGGTCGTCACATGGGTGACCCCAAAAGTGTCACTGAACGTCCCCCACGTCCTCTGCAAACTGGGGCCGGGACCAGGGGCTTCATTTGTGAAAGCAGCGGCCAAAACCCCCCACCCCGGCGGCCAGCTACGTACTTGGCAAAGCCGATGAAGTCCTCGTGGTTGGTGTTGATGTAGGAGAGCTCGATGTCGATGAGCAGCAGGATCTGGGAAGAGAGTGGGGCGTTAGTCAGGGTGTTCGGGATCACGAGCCGGGATCCGCGGAGGAGGATGAAGGGTCGGGATGAAGGCGCTCACCTGGTCCTTCGTCTTGCCCTCCCGCTCCCTGATGTGAGTGGTCACGATCCTCTCCGTCTCCTCCCGTAACCTGGGGTAGGAACCGAGCTGAAAAGAGAGGGAAAAGGCCGGGAAAACGGCTGCTGAGGGGAGCGCGGGCGCTGGGAGCGCGCGCCGCCGCCGCGGGGCCCGAGCGCCAGCGGGACCCAGCGGACGCAGCCGGAGCTCGGGAAGCCGCGGAGCCCACGGCAGCGGGGAGCGTGCATCCCGCCGGAGCCGACCTCCTCCTCCCGCCCGCGGGCAAGCAGAGCCGGGAGCGTTTTCCGGAGCGGGAGCGGCGGCTGAGCGAGGCGGAGGAGGGGGTATCGGCGCCGGAGCGTGTCGAGGCGCCGCTGTTAGTGGCCAGCAAACATCTGGGCAATCCGTGCGGGCAGGACCCGTGCCGCGGAGCCGAGTCGGCGCCGGGCGCTCCCGGGCGGCACTTGCAGCGGGAGGCCGGGAAGCACGCGGCCTCCCCCCGAGACCAGCGGCCTCGCCGGGAAACTCACTTTGCTCGGCTGGGTCCTGGCAGCGAATACATTCCAGATGTTGGGATCACAGGAAGGGGGAGCAATTAAGAGCCGTTACCTTCTCGGCACACTTTTCAATGCCCGTGGCCAGCGCGGAGAGCACCAGCTCAACGCGCTCCAGGCCGGGCTCTCCGAGCTTTACAATCTGCTTTTTCACATGGCCTCAAAGGCCGTGGAGGGCGGGAAGAGCCCCGTCCCGCACCGTGCCGAGCGCGAGAGCCGGGCGCCGCGGCGAGCACGGGCAGGGGGCAAGGCAACCGAGACAGAGAGAGAAGAAAATGAGATTGTTTTGGTGGAAATTCAACATCACAGTTAGTGACATGCACAGGAAAACGCTACAGCGCCTGCCTGGGAAATTCCTTCGGCCCCTTGGAGCCCTCGGGAGCAGCTCACAGGCCCTTGGGATCCAAGGGAATCCTCGGATGGGGCCCTGGAGGTGTCCCACCCGCCGGGCCGGGGCCGGATCTGCACTGGTGGCAGTGCCGAGGATGCTCCTTGGCCTCCAAGGTTGCCCTGGAAGCCTCCACGGTGCTCTCTGGCTCGGACCATTGAGATCCGGCAGCGGCCAAGTGGGAATTTCCACGGCCCTTTGGGATAAACGGCCTCCTTCCAGCTCTGGGAGGCTCCTCTAAGGACCAGGCTGGCGCCGTTTGGCTGCCCAGAGGGGTAAAGCCCCCATATTCCTCAAAACAACACATATTAACCCAAAATGTCGCCGTAGCTCGGCTCTGAAGCCGGAGCTCCGGCCTCCACTCCACGGGGCCACTTCCCTGCGGCCTCCTCCTCGTCACCCTCTGGCCGAGCGGGCATCCCGCTTGTTGGGACCGAAGGAATTTCGGGAGCCAGCGGCGGCTACACCACGTTACACAGCACACACCAGAGCACAGGGAGCAGAGAGAGCCCCGCGGCGCCCGCCTTTAAACTGCTCCGCTCCGCGCAGCTCTCGGCGCGGCCGCCGCCTCCGCTCCCGCCTGCAGCCACAGCCTCGTCCCTTTGGCACCAAAAGCGGCGCGAGGAGGAAGAGGGAGCCCTTCCTCCCGCCCTCTTTTCCGCTCGGCGCGGAAAAGCGGCACCGAAAGTGGCTCTGGAGCCGGGGCCGGGCCCCGGGTGCCGCTGCGGGCCCGGCCGAGAGCGGTGATGCGGCGGGAAGGCGCTCGTTAACGAGCCGCTCGTTAAGCGCGGAGCTGGGAGACTGGAGCGGCGGCTCCTGGCCTCCCTTTCCCGCTCGGAGGCGGAGTGCGGCGGAGCGGCAGTTTAAAGCGCGGCTGGGGGAGAAGCCGCGCGCGGGGAGAGCAGCGGGGCCGCGGGGGCAGCCCGCCCGCCTGCCTGGCCCGAGGCCCCGGGATACGGATCGGCTCTCCGGATGCTTCCCCAAATCCGGGGACGGGAGCGGGGCTCCCGGATCCATCCGCCGGCGAGGCCTCGGGGAGCCCGGGACCGCGGAGCCGTCCTCGGGGCTCCGCGCCAGGAGACGCATCACCCAAAGCCCACGCAGCCCCAGTTTGCTTTGGGGGTGACGGGGGGGGCTCCCAAATTTGGTTCCCTTCTCTTTTTGGAGGGGGAAACCAGGCAGGGCGGGCAGGGCAGAGCCGCTGCAGGGCCCGCAGCCACATCAATACCTTACTGGTACACTGCCTAACGGTATTGATTAGCTCCTGAATAACGAGGTCGACACACTTCAGACAGGGCTCTTTCAGCTTCACCACCTGCTTTTTCACAATGGCCTCGAACGCCAAGTCCGGGGTGAAGAGCCCCGTCCTAGAGGAGTCCGCACGCGGGCCGGGACATGGCGAGAGAAGAACAAAAGGGGTGATGAGCTGGGGGGCCGCCGGAGCCCCCCCGGAGAGCGACTCCCTCCCCGGCCGGGCGGCCGCGGGCCGGGATGGCTCCCGGTGCCCTTCCCGGAGCCGCGGGCACGTCCCGCTGCACCCTCCGCGACCAGGGGCAGAGCCCTGCCCGGCGCCACCGGGAAGCAGCTTTTCCAGGGGTGTTTAGGGAGAAGGGATTCCCGGGAGCGGCTCCAGCGGCTCCCTGGGGAGAGCATGCAGGCGAGGAGAGGAAACGCCAGATTTCCCTTTCCCTGCGCAGGCAGCCGGCGCGCCGAGGAAGGACTCGCACGGAAGGCAGCTCCTCCGGCCCCGGGAACGCCGGCCGCCCCGCGGTGACAGGGACACGTCTCGCCCCCCGCCCGGCCGGACCATTCCCACGGGACACGCCGCACGCCCCGGGCTCTAGCCTACGGGCCGCACCGCTCCGACACTTGCCTCACCCCGTGGATGTTTTTAATCGCA
This sequence comes from Rhynchotus rufescens, assembly GCA_032273925.1. Taxonomy (NCBI): domain Eukaryota; kingdom Metazoa; phylum Chordata; class Aves; order Tinamiformes; family Tinamidae; genus Rhynchotus; species Rhynchotus rufescens. Next base: position 9,782 of record JAVCKT010022104.1, read on the forward strand.
TAGCTTATTTCTCGCCTCAAATCCTTCTCGTCGAACTCCATCTACGGAGGGCAGAGAGGCGAGGTGAGGCCGCGCGGCGGGCACGGCCGAGGCTCCCGCCGCGCCGCCGCGCCGCCTGCACCTTCACGAGCTCGAAGGGAAACCTCTCGTGGAAGATGCGATTGATCCTGGCACCCCCGGAGAGCTCGAGCGTGTCCACCTGGTCTCCCGAGCCCTCGATCCGCTTCTCAAAGTCCACGCCGAACTGCTGCACCATCCTGGGGAGAAGCAGCAGGATTAAACAGAGCGCCAAGACCCTCCAAATTCCCTCTGCGGGAGGCGCTGGAGCAGAATTGGGCATTTCTGGGCAAAAATAAATGAGCCCTTTGTGAAGATGGGGGGGATTTTACCCCTCCTTTGCCAGGGGAGGCCCCGGGCTGGAAGCAGGGGGAGACCTACTGTAACAAGGCTTTGGTTTTCCGCGTGGGGTCATCGGGACGGAAGTTCTTGTATTCCTCGACCTCCTTCTCCAGGGAGAGCAGCTGGCTCTGGAGCTTGCTGCGCAGCGAGGGCAGCGTCTCCCGAATGTGGTTGGTCAGTTGCTGCGGAGGAAGCGGGAAAGGGAGCGTGGCGGCACGCGCCGGAGCTGCGGGGGCTCCACGCGCATCCAAGACGCCGGAATCGGGCCCAAGCGGGCGCAGAGCTCCGTGCCCGCGGCCCGGCCTACCTGGTTGAGGACCTTCTGCAGGTGCGGGGTGCCCATGCGGTCGGCCATGTGCCTGTAGGCCGGGTGCGAGAGGAAGAACTTGCGCTCGGCCGCCAGCGCCGCGCGGATGTCCTTCTTGCCGTCGATGTCCTTCTGGCTCCGGTTCACGACGCCGATGTAGCCTGCGAGGGGACGCGGCGGCTCTGGCTGCGGGCCCCGCCGGGCGCCTCCGCTCCTCCGGAACGAGGGCAGCGGCTTCGGCAAGGGGGGCCCCGCAGAACTCGGTCACGGATAAGGGACTACGCGGGAATTGCCCTGCGACTCGGCACCCCCTCCGCGCGGAGCGGGGAACGGGGCAACACGAAGCCCCCCGCTGCTCCGCTCACCTCTCCGCAAAGGAAGCAGCTTGTTCTCCAGCACATCCCGGGCATCGGTGCCTTCATCCATGAGATCCAGCTTGGTGATCACTCCGATGGTCCGCAAGCCTGGGGCGGCCACGAAGCAACAATCCACTTTATTTTGTGGAACGTGACGGAAAGGGGCCCGGGGCAACTGGCCCGGAGCTGTTGACGCCTCCGCAACCACCGGAGGACTCTCAGCGAGAGGAGGAGAGGGGAGCCCCCCAAATGGGCTCCCAAATGGGGGCTCCCAAATGGGCTCCCCAAATGGGGGCTCCCGCTGCTCCCCTGTACCAGCAGCTAAGACTTTTGTGGCTCTCTCCGAGACCTGAGACCCGAGACCTGGGCCACTCAATCTGCAAGGAACCGCGGCACCACCACAGCCTTACCTTGAGGATCAACTTCTTTTGCCATCTTGAGGGCGTCCGAGTTGGCCAGGTCCATGTTGGCGGGCGTCACGGCCAGGATGAGGCTGCTCTCCCTGCTGATGAACTGCATGATCATGTCCTTGATCTGGTACTCGATGTCCTGCGGCTGGTCGCCCACCGGCACCTTGGTGATGCCCGGCAGGTCGATGAGCGTCAGGTTCAGCACTGCGAAGGGACGGAGCGTTGGAGCGGGGGGCAAAGGGGGCCCCAGGGCTCGGCGCCGCTCGCCGCGTCCCCAGGCTGGCACGGGACGGGGATACGGCCCCGTTTGCACCCAAGGGTGCCGAGAGCAGCGGCTGCCTCACCGTGCGGTGAGTAGACGCGGAGGTTGATGGGGACCGGCGAGATGCCCTTGTTGGTGCCCGTGACTCTGTCCGTCTCCGCCTCGATCTCCTGCCGCACCTCATCGAAATCCGTGAACTTTTTGGATTTGCAGTGCAAGAATTCGGCGTATTCTGGAAAAGAGAAGCCCACACGTACATGAGAGAAGAAGGAGAGGGAATTTGGCTCCCACCTCAAGGCCAGCCCAGCGAGACACACGCCAAGATTTGACCATTCCACATGGTTGGCACCGCCGAGTGGCAGAGTGACCGTGTCTGTTGTCACCCGCGCACGGGTGGCCCCTCAGCGTCCCCCGATCGCTTGGAATCTGGGAATCTCTCCGATGCCAAGGGAAAGGCCGCTCTGCTGCCAAGCAGGGCCACGGTCCCTGATCCAGGGGAAGATCCCAGATCAGGGAAGATCCCGTCCTGGAGCCGAGGGGAGGGCTTCGGCTCCAAACACCACAAGAGATCCCAGGACTTCGCGTCTCATCTTCGATCCCGCTGCCCGGAGTCGCAGCGTCCCCGACCCGGAGCGCTGGATCTTCAGGCCCATGGATGGGAAACAAACCCGACAGGGCTTCCTGCAGGCAGGAAGGGCAGGACCTCGGAACCGCCAGGATTCCCAGGCCGACAGGAGAGGAATTTCCATGGGAGATTCTTCCAAAAGGGTCTCGCGAGCCGCTAATTCAAGAGAAGCTTTGCAGGGGCTTGGAAAACTCCACGGAGCCGCGCGGGACACGAGGCAGGGCCCTCATCCGGACAGAGGCTCCCTGCCTGTTGGGAATGGCCCCGAATCCGCCCCTTGGGAAGGATTTTAAGGAATCCGCAGCTGCTGCCGGCCGCTGGGAGAGGACGTTCCGCACGGGTGGCACTTCCTGCTTCCTTCCTTCGGCACCCCGGATGCAGGGTGGGACACGGGGGAAAGTCAATGTCACCTTTCCGCTCCTACCGGTTCGAGCGTCTCCGACTCGTCGTCCTTGGCGGGCGCCGTGCCCGTTGCACAATCCTTGCGCACCAGAAACAAAAAAACTCCTTTAACAGGCGCAAAACGGGGCGCAAAGAGCGAGCGGCTGCAGTTCCGGGTGGCAGAGCAAGGATTAATCCAAGAAGGCAGCTCCGAGGAGGAGGATGGCGCGAGGAAATTCCAACCATCCCCTACGGACAAAGGCAGCGGCCTCTCCGACCAGCAGCTTCCCGACGTTCCGCTTGTTGGGAAGGCGCCTTGTGGTCTGTTCCCAGGAACTCGGTGCTTCCCGAAGGCGCCCAGGTGGGTGATCAGGGTGAGGAGCCATTTCCCAGCGGAACTGCAGCTTGGGGAGAGTTTCCAGGGATTGGGAACAGAAGAGAGGCCCTGAACGCGTGAGGCTCTTCTCCCGTCTCCGGCTCGTCTCTCCCTGCGGCTCCGGCTCTTCTCCCATCTTCCTGCGGCTCCGTGGGTGCCGTTTGTGCTGATATGGGGCCACAGAATGGCTAATTTAAGGGATTTTTACACGTTGACGCGCTTTGCGGGGAGGAAGGGTCACCCGAACCATCCCGAGGTCCCTCGGGAGCCAGAGCACCCGTTTCTGGCATTAAGGAGAGCTCCTGTTCAAAAGGAAAGGCCCTTTGGGGGACGCCACGCGCTCCCAACTCCCTGGAACACCAGCGCTGCGGATAACTGATGGAAAACGAGGATCCAACCGCGCTGCCCGGCTGCCGTCACCAACCAGGGCACGTTGGCTTGTCCGGAGCGCGGCCCCGGCTCTGGGAACGCTCCCAAGTGCCAGGACCGGTAACTGAAATGTTGGATATCGGCTCTCCCAGCTCCGCGGCGGGCCTCGGAGCGGCGCCGCGCCGGATCTCCGGAGCGTACCTGTCTTGGAGAAGATGAGCTGCAGGATGAGCGGCCGCCGCGTGACGATTCCCGAGCCTCGGGGGAGGAAGTCCCTGCAAGGAACCAAGAGAAAACACGGGATCAGCGGCGGGATCAAACGCGCAGGGAACCGCGCGCCCATCCCGGAGCTGCAGGTGGGAGGAGACGCCGCCACCGCGCACCGGTGCCGGGTAAACCGGATCCTCCTCCGCATCCGCCACCGGAGCGGAGGCGATTCCCGCCCGGACACCGCGGCCTGACGGGAACGCCGCTCTCTGGGATGGTGCCAAGCGGACAAGGTCCCTCCATCGGCGCGGCCCCCGAGCGCTGCTCCGGCGGGGCAATCGGAGCACGGGGCTGGTATCCGGGCCCACGGACGGCCCCGGCTCTGCTCTCTCCTCCGCTTTGTCCTTGAGGCTCCGGAGCCGAGAAAACATCTTATCCAGAGAGGCCTTATCCGGAGCGGGGAAAGCCGGGGCCGCGCACGGCGCTGGGAACGCCGGGAACGCCGCGGCTCCGGCGGCCCCGTGACGCAGCGGGGAGCGTTGCGGCCGCTCCTGCCCTTTTAAACAAACAAGGGGAAAGGCGGGAAAGGCGCCGGTGTCGTCAAAGGCTCCGGCATCCCGGACGTTCCGGCGGGTGTCACCAAAACGGGGACTCGGATGAGAGCAAACAGGGCCCGGAGCCCGCGTGCACATCGCTCCACCGGGCTGCAAAGAGCAGGGATAACTCCCACCGTGGCCACGTTATTCCAGCATTCCCAAGAGCCTCGGGCTCTGCCTCTCCCCTCCCCTGCTCCTTGCCGGCTGATAACCCCCTCTCCGCGGGAGGGAGGACGCGGGACGTCGCGAGAGCGATTTCCCAATCGGCACAATAGGGATTTCCCAACCGGCACAATAGGGATTTCCCAACCGGCGGGGCGGGAGTGACGGCAGCGGCGAGCAGGGCACGCCGCGGGTATCGGCGCCGCGGGAGCTGCCCCATCCATCCCATTACTCACGGCCCCTCTATCTGCGCGCCGTGTTTGCGCCGGCAAAGCCGCTCCTGTTTGCCGAGGCGGAGCGACGGGGCGGCCGGCCCTTCCCGAGAAGGAAGGTCAGCGCTTCCCGGCACCTCGGCCGCCTCCGACGTCAGCGCGCGGAGCCTCCGACCGGCTGCGCCGCGCGTCCCTGCTGCGGGCACCGGGATTTGGGGCTGGCGCACGGAAGAGGCATCCCCAGGGACACCGGAGCAGGAGCTCTCCCGACAGGCAGCAACGGGCGCTCTCCGTTCTCCCTCTTCCCTCGTTTCCGGCTGCAATTCCAGGCAGCTCTGCGTGCTGCTAACGAAGCAACGCCCGGCAATTAAACCCTATGGTTGTTGCGGCTGTAAAATCCTCTCGGACACGGAGTCAAGGCTGCAATTCGCAGGGCAGGGCTGCCTCCCGGATCCCGGCTCCGAGCGAGCCGGGAACGTCACAGGAAGGGGTCACGCTCGCTGCTCTCCGGGGATTTTCCCCTCCAAGAGGCTCGGCCGCCGCAGATCCGCATCCCGACGCTCCGTTTCGTCTCCTTGGCACCGTTTCCCACGTCCCCCGCGGCTCCGGGCGGCACCTCGGGCTTCGGCCGCGTTTCTCCCGCATCCGGAGGCTCCGGAGGCCCCGACACAGCCGCCGCTCATAATGCGCCATTGAGGCCGGTGCCGCTCCAGGGACAGCGGCCACAAAGACGCCGTTGTCATCCCACCGGAGCGACGCATCCCGGAGCGGCGAGCGCCTTTGCGCCGGCACCCGGACGGCACCCGCTTTGAGCGCGTCTCAGCGGCGCTTCCATGCAGCGTTTTGGGCTCCCTTGGGGCCTTTTCTCCAGTAAAAAGGAGAGGAACAGGGCGCTTTGGAGCACGCAGTATCCAACGGGCTTTCCCATTCCCATTCCCTTTCCATTGCTGCAACTGCTGTGACAGGAGGACGCGTCTTCCAGGCTCTTCACAGGGAGCTTTTCCCATTTCCATCATGTTTGGTATAATAAATAATACGAATATAATAATAAATAATACGAATATAATAATAAATACGCCTAGTAATTCCACACACGACTCCGAGCTGCCACCGGCTTCTTCTCCGGACTCCGTGGTGGCCGAGCGCGGTTTTTCCCAGCGGGAAGGGCACGTCGGCCCCTGTTGAGGCACCGGGACACCGATGGATATTGGCGCTGCCGTATCGAGCGGCAGCCCCAGGCCTGCGCGCCGAGATAAGCGCTCGCTCCTGCCCTCGGCGCGCTCCCTTCGGGGCGGTTCGTCCCGCTCGGAGCCGCGGCGCGGCTCGAAGCCGTATCCCGCGTTATTCCACATCCCGCGCTGTTCCGCCCTCCAATGGAAGGTGTGGAAATCAATAGGAAAAGCGAGGAGCGAACGGGGGTTTTCCCGGTACATGGTGACGACCGAGACGCTGTTGGAGAAGTCCCGGACTCGACGCCAGGGCGGAATTTAGTGCACATGGGATTACCTGGTTACCTAGCGCAAGATAGAGGGGGGAAAAAACCCAAATATAGGCAAAAAAATCCACCTGACGGAAAAAGCTACTTGGCCCAAGCATCCCAGAGAGCCTCCCCGCATGGATCCCGCTGGGAGCGGCCGTCGGAGCGCGCTTAAACCCTCATTAAATCCTCCTGACGAAGACCTAAACGGCCCGGAAGAGGGATGCTTAATTAGCAGGCTGGTTTTCCGGCCGCTCCGTAATGAGGGGCGCCCGAGGTGAGGGGTGAAACCTCAACCCCTCTGCAGGGAGAGCCGGCCCAATGCCCGGGATTCCGGCGGATTGGGAGCGCCCGGCGCCTCCCGCGCGGACAGGGCCTCCTCGAGGGCCGCAGAGCCGCATCACGGACCCGAACCCCGCGAGCGCGGGGGAAGAGGCCAACGGCGTCACGCCGGCTCCGCGGCCGGAGCTTCCGCCTCGGAAAACGGCTAAACGGGCTGGAATTTGACCTGGGAAGAGCAGCACGGCGGAGACACCCCGGGCAGCGCTTCCGAGAGGGCCCCGGCCCCGCCGCAAAGCCAAGCGGGCTTTGGGAAAGGCGGGCGGGCGCCCGGGAAGCTCCCGCTATTCCCGGCGGCCGATCCCGACAGGTGCCGGGATGCGGCAGGGGGGGTTCCCCGGGATCACCCGGGCGGGATCCCGGCTCCGCAGGGAAACCCGGGAAGGGGAACCCGGGAAGGGAAAACCGGGAAGGGAAAACCGGGAAGGGAAAACCGGGAAGGGGGACCCGGGAAGGGGGACCCGGGAAGGGGGACCCGGGAAGGGAAAACCGGGAAGGGGAAACCGGGAAGGGGAAACCGGGAAGGGGAAACCGGGAAGGGAAAATCGGCGCTTTCCCCTTAACGGCGCCGGGATCGCATCCCGCCGGCCGGGACGCGCGGCCCTATTCACAGAGCCGCTTTACGCCAACGCCGCGCGCGCCGCGCACGGCCCGGGCTCCCGCCTGCGCCGTTGGCGTAAGCGCTCCCCGGGCGGCGCCTTACGCAGAGTGCGCAGCGCGCGCAGCGCCGGCCGGACGCCGTTTGCGTAGCGGCTGCGGCCCCCCCCGCGAGCGCTATTCACAAAGCGCGCCTACGCCAGCGGCGGGCGGGCGGCGCGGCTGGCGGCGCGGCGGCTACGCAGTTGGCGTACGGCGGGAGCGGGGCGGCTACGCAGTTGGCGTACGGCGGTTTACGCCGCTGGCGGACGGCGCGGCCGCCCCTCCCGGCGCGGCGGGACTCACCGGCCCACGAAGTTCTCGAGCACGGAGCTCTTGCCCGCGCTCTGCCCGCCCACCACGGCGATCTGCGGCAGGTCCAGGTGGCAGCTCTGCCCGATGGAGCTGAACGCGTCCTGCAGCTTGTTCACGAGCGGGATGAGCTCCTCCATGCCGCGGTTGCCCATGGCGGCGAGGGCCGCGCTCGCGGCGGCGGCGGCGGCGGCGCCCCCTCCTCCTCCTCCCCCTCACACGGTCCCCGGCGGCGGCCAAACTTCCCCTCCGCGTCTCCTCATCCGGCACTGGCGACACCCCCCGCGGCGCCGCTCCGCCGCGGCCCCCGGCGCGCGCCCCCATTGGCTGCGCGCCCTGTCGGTCAGACGGAGTGGGCGAGCAGACTGGCTCGACTCGCTGTCACTCAAGGCGGAGGGTGGGACCGCGCCGCCACGCCCGTCCTCTCCCGTCTCATTGGCCGCCTCCTACGTCGCTCCGTGCCGCCGGCCAATGGGAAGGGCCGCGGGCCTGTCAGCGGCGGGCCCCGGCCCCTCGACACCGCTCCCGCCACTCTATTGGTCGAGCAACGTGCCAATCCGGGACGTCAGCCAATTTCTTGGCGAACGGAACGGGACTGTTCGCTGTCCCCCATCCTCCAGCCTCACCTTCCCTCCTTCTCATTGGGCAGCTCACCTGCCAGTCCAAGCGACTGGCCAATCCGCATGAAAGCCGGGTGGGCGCCAGCGAGTGAAAGTTCCTCCTGATTCGCCATCGCGCCGTCAATCACAAGCTCTCCCCACCCCCAATGAGGTTGGGCGCTCCCCTACCATATATCCCCGTGTAGAAGCGCACCGAGTACCGTAATTCCCCGAGGCGGAGGCCGGAGCGGAGGCCGGGGCTCCCGCGCGGCTCCCTCGTCCCCTCCGGAGGCCGCGTTCAGACCAGGACGTCCCCACGGCTCGGGCACGGCTCTTTATTCCGCCCCGCGCTGCCGTCAGGGCGCCGCGGAGCCCTCGCGGCCGCCGGCCTCGGCCGCCAGCCCGGAGCGGTGCCGCCCGCGGCGGCCCGGCGAGGCCGGCGCCTGCATTCCCGGCACCAGCTCGCTGAGTCCCGCCGGGAACTGGCCGGCGCAGAGCACCTCCGAGCTGCTCCTGCAAGGGAGGGCACGCGTCGGCGGCGCCGCGCCGGCGGATCGCCGTCCGTCCCGACGGGCGCCACGTACCGGAGCTCCGCGGGGCTCCGGGCGCCGGGAGGCAGCGGGACGGAGGGCAGGGAGCGGCGCTGGCGCCAGAGGTATCCGGCCGGCAGGTCGTGGGGCAGCTCCGCGTCCAGGCGCTCCAGCGGCAGGGCCAGCTCTGGGGACAGAGAGCTCCGTGGATCCCCATCCCTGCTCATCCCAGGAGCCGGGAACCCCAGCAGAGGCCGGACAGAACTCGTCTCACACCCAGGGCACCCTGGAGAGCCTGGATGGAGAGGAGCGTCCGCCTCCTTCCCCAGCCCGGAGCAGCGGGATGCGAGGGCCGCTGCGGCTCCGTCCGTACCGCTCCGGATGCGGCTCAGCTCCGGGCCCAGCAGCTTCCCCTCCATGCTCAGCAGGACGAACTTGTCCCCTCGGAGCTCCGGGCTGAGCCGGTCGACGGCGCGGTGGCCCAGCCGCTCCCGGGCCTCGCTCCGCGTGTCCCGCGCCGCGCTCATCCTCCGCCTGCGGGAGGGAGGGACGGGATGGGGACCGGATCCCATCCCGACGGCACCACGGGGAGATCCGCGGGGCAGCCGGAGGGATGCGGCCCCATTCCCGGAGCCCGCGGATTTCAGACACATCTTGGCTCCGTATCCCAGCCGCGAGGAATGGGCGGGAAAACGGGATTCCCCAGAGAACCCTTCCTTCCTCCCCCTGCTCCGTATCCGTACGCCGAGCGCCCGGCTCCTTCCCGAGCCACGTCCCTGGGCCGGGAATGTCCCCGTGTCGCCCGCGAGGCTCCGCTCCCACGGGGGCAAAAAAGAGCAGCGGAAACTGCATCATCACCCGATGCGGAGAAATAGGAGCCTCCGGACTCCGTATTGCGGCACCGCCGGGATCAATCCCCGCGCCGGGGGGACCCGACGCTGGAGCCTGGACACCGGACACGCCGGAGACAGGGGGAATTTGGGAATTTGGCTGTGCTTCCCGCTCACCTGAGGGGAGCCGTCGGCGCGGCCGGTCCCCGCCGGCGCTACCACGCCGCCGGCTCGGCCATGGCACCCGGCCGGAGCGGCACCGCTCCGGCCCGGAGGAGGAGGAGGAGGAGGAGAGCGTCCGTCGGCGCCGCTTCCTGCGGATGCACCGGCGCTCCCGGCTTGCCGGCGCCGCGCAGGGCGGGAGGGAGGGGCGGCGAGGGGGGCTGCGGTGCCGGCGGCTGCTCCCGCTTCCCTCTCCGCTCTCTGGGAAGGAGGGGGAGACGGGAATGAATTCCCAGCTGCCTGAGGCCGGGCGGATCCCGGATTCCCGGTGATGGATGAGGACCCCCTTGCCTGACCGCGGGAGGAAGAGCCGGCGGAGGAGCGGGATCCACACGGAGCCGGGGGAGCTCGGAGCAGGGAATGCCGCCCTTCCTCTGCCCCGCTCCGGCCGGGAGCAGCGCGGAGGCTCCCGCGGGAGCCGGCGGCGGCCGCTCCGGGCTGGAGCATCCGCCGCTCCGCGGCACCCGGAGCCTCCCACGGCACCCGGAGCCTCGCTGCATCCAGGCGCTCGGAGGGGCCGCAAAGCGCAGGCGCCGGAATCCCGCCATGGAGCGGAGCGGGAATCATCCCGGCGGCTCTGGGAAAGAACAGCAAGGGATGGGGCTGCGCCCAGCCCCGCACAGAGCCCCCCTCCTGCCCCTGCACCATATTGGCCCTTCTGGAGTATTTTCCAAAGCTTTTTCTGCTTCTTTTTTAAATAAAAGACTCCTGTTTATAACAGGCTGCTCCCGCTACCTGAATCCACTTTAGCGGAAGCTGAAACTCTGAAATTCCCAGTCCCTTGGATCGTGGCTTCCAGCCCCTCGGATTGTGGCTTCCAGCCCCTCGGATCGCGGCTTCCAGCCCCTCGGATTGCTGCTCCTCGCTCTAGGAAAAAAAAAAACCCAGATCTCTCTTATTACAGGAATGAGGAAGGGGCTTTGCCAGAGGATATGGGGCTGGATGGGGAATAAGGAGGAGGCTCCACAAGGGATATGGGGCTGGATAGGGAATGAGGAGGGGGCTTTCCCAGGGAATATGGGGCTGGATAGGGAATGAGGAGGGGGCTCCACCAGGGCGATGGGGCAGGCGAGGGAAAGAGGAGGAGGCTC
>JAVCKT010022105.1:0-30182 GCA_032273925.1 Rhynchotus rufescens
CACAGTCTAGTTAAAAGAGGAAAGCTTTCAGAGCTGTGTGGTAAGAAACTAGTTTCTATATTCCAGCAGTGTCCATTGCCTCTTCTTTGGGATCCTTTCTTGCCAAAGTAAATTACAAACCAAAGTACATATTTTTCATTGCTAACAGAACATGCCCACAGCCTCTCACAGATGAGACATTTGAGAAGCAAACTGAATAATGCATCATTGCTATTACTGATTAGTACAAGTATTTTAAGTAATCACCCTCTTTAATAAAACAAGCAGTACCACAAACTTACTTTGTGAATTTCTCATGTGCAAGCGCCCTGAAAGTTAAAGGAGAAGAAGAGTATGAGAATTTGAGGAGCGGGCAGGAAACAAACAAATTTTTTCCCAATTCTTTCAAAACAGCAGAAGGATTTCCTAACTAACCGCAACACACAAGGCACAGAAAGAAAAGCAAACAAGGAAAAATTCTCTCCCATTAATCTAGGAAGCAAATGAAGAAAAAGATCAGGGAATTAATCCTGTTGCTCTTCCTGAGCCCTGTGTTAGACAAGACCGACTAACCTCAGGGTGAGCTTTGGCTCAGAAGAAAGTTAAATAAAAGACTTACAATGCAGCTACATAATTACAAACAGAATTTCGACTGTCTCCACGAGCGAGCTGAATTCTTTAATTGCAATGCAATTAAGGTACGGTCACAACTAATTAACATCATACATCAGGAAAGCAATTAATGGTCATCCTGTGAAGTGCATTGCATCATGGTATGGTTTATACCTCTCCTGGGACCTAAGTTTGACTTAGGTAAATGATGCCCCTGTTGCCTTTTCCCAAGCTCCTGCTGTAGTCCAGGTAACCTGGCACAGAGGATTAGACCTTTCTGATCCAAGCCGCCAGGTCATTAGGGGATGTGATAAGCTTGTAAATTGTACAATTACAGGTTGTAATGTTTGTCCATGGAGGTCTGCATTTTATAAACACTACTGTTCATTAATAGGTTTCTGAGGGAGTCTGCCTGATCCGCGGGGTAGCTTCTCCATTTAATGCAAAGTACAAATGATCTGAGTCTCTGTGACGCCAGCAAAGCGCACTCCTCCTCCACTAAATCTCTCCCTCTGCTCCCTTCCTCACAGCTTTCCTTCCTTTCCTGCCTGTTTCTCTCTAGTCAACCATTTCTCTCTTTAGGATCATTTTAGGAAAATGCAAAAGGAAGAAAAAGATGAGGAAAAATCCAAGTTTCTACTAGTTAAAAATCATTCTAGATTCTTAAGCAACAGGAGGAGCACACAGCTCCCAGTACCCTCAGTTTTGACCTGACGTGGTATTTCACCATAAACCAAGAGCAACAAGAACCACCAGTAAATGCTAGGCTGGTGCAAGCTTACTCTTTGGGGAACGGGATAGGCTGAAGCAAGCTGGCCAGGGCTGGTCTCCAGTCATCGTAGTCTGACCTGAAAGATGAACATTTTGTTAACAGCAGAGCATGTACTCAATGGGTTTATCAACAGTTAGTTCAAGGAGTCAAAAGCTTTTTACTGCAGGCAGCAACAGCTCCTCTGTTTTATTGAGACATTCTGAAGATCTATGGTGACATTTTCCCTTTCCATTTTGAGCACATTCTCTGCTGAGGCGCAATAAATCCCGTATTTACAATGAAACACTTGACCTCCAGAGAGGCCTTCTTTATGACACCTTAAAGACATTTGCTGTTTATGAAACCTGTTGACATTTAATAACTAGGTAATACTTTCATCTAAGTTGGTATAGCAATTACCAGGCCCTGATTATTTACAGCTCAGCTCTGAATTTAATTGGATTTTTTTCCCTATAAGAGGTGAGCCCATTTGTAAAAACAGACTCGCTCCCCCGTTTTGACCCACAGATACCTTACACATTTTTCAGCTTGCTTTTTAAACCAATTATAAATTCATCCGAGGGCTTTTTGCTGAACTTAATGCAGGACTTTTCCACACATTTCTGAGCACGCTGACAACTCATTGTCCTTTTCCTTCTCCCGTTTCTAAGACACAGCCGCCCTAGTTGTGCACACACCAAAGCACATTATTCTCATGCAGGACTCTCAGCATTTGCACAGTGAGACCCCTCCTCTTTCAGAGCATCTCAAACTCTTCATTTATTAATTACCATCAATTAAGTGCAGTTATAACACACTGCACAAAGGCTGCAATCACTGGAAGATGAATGAGCTGAGGAACACACCAGTGTGCCTGGGAGCAAGGGAGGAACTTGGCACGTCGGCACCAAAACTGTGAGCAGAAGCCACCCGGCAATGCCCAGACACAGGATTAAACACAGTAAACCTCACGTGGGGTCAAACCCCTCGGGATATCTGGAAAAGATAGTGTGGAAGAGCCTATGGCCCCTCTTACTGCTGTTATCCTTTGGGCTGGAGTTTAAGAGCTCCATTACTGGCTGCAGCTTCCCTGCAAACTTGGCACAGGAGGATGATGTTTCTTTAGGAGGGAACGAAGCGTAATGTTCTAAAATGAACAGCGTCTCCTGATAGCATTAGACACAGACAACATATGCACAGGAAGCCTTCCAAAATAATGTATTTTTTCGCAAAGAGAAGCTTCTAGCAGAGTGAAACGGAAGATGGTGGCAATTCCAAAAATCTCATCTGCTTTTTGAACCAGGACCAGATAAAATAAAAGTTTCCATAAACTAAGACAGACAGGTTAATATGCACCATGTTGAACAGTTCACCAAGGCAACTTCAGGGACACAGGGAAAGTTTATATGCAGAAATATGTCCATAAATATTTTTAGGAAGAAACATATAGAAGAAAAAAAAAGGAGGGATAAATCTCCTGATTTACAAATCAACAGGAGAGACAATTATCACTTGTCCAAGAGTGATGGGACTCGAAGTTATATATAACACTCCAGGCAAGTAACCAAATAGCAAGAACTTTGTCCTATCTGATAGTCACCTAATTAAAAAACCACCAACAACAGCACAGACAAAAGCAACACAGAAGAACTGTGGGATGGTTTAGTGGTTCCTCTCCCCCACTTCCATGCAAAAGTCCCAAGCTCAACATGCAGAATTTTCCTTCCCTGGCTATATGTGTGTAAGAAAAGGAAAAGAAAGGATAAAACTAAAGCCCTATAATTGTGGTAGGCAACTTCAGGCAAGCAGTCCTGTCCTGTTCACAAGTGCATTCCCAGTTAATCCTAGGACATAGTTTCCAGTCACTTCCTGAAACCTCCCTGCCAGCAGGTCAAGAAGCACAAAACAGTGTTGAGTTCAGGGAAATTCCCTTTTTTGCCACCTGCAGTTGTCAAACAAGGATAAAAGAGCTTGGATCCAAGGTAGCAACTAAAGGCAGGCAGGCAACTGAGATTGCACAATCCAGGCAAAAATCTTGGTGCTGGCTCTCCTCAGACAAACAGCGCCGGGGAATCTTGGCTATGGCCCCTGATAAATGCAACTTGTTTATTTTCCTCTCGTTATCTTTAGCAGTTGAGGCACAAAGCATATCGCATGTCAAGCTACAGTAATCCAAAAAAGAAACCCTCAGCCTATGTCAGTCACTCTACAAGGCATTGGGATTAATCTTCTCCTCTATCAAAAATCTGGTCTAAACACGGAGCAAGTGCTGCCAAGCGGGATGCTCTCCCTGCAGCGTGGTCGAGGTCCGGTGCTTTGTGATCTCCCATTCACAAGGTTCCTTCCAGCAGCAAAACAAACCTTGCCTGCTGCGAGAGACTAAACAAAGAGAGATGAGAAGATGAGCAGCTCCAGTTAAAGCCTCCGCAAAGCAAGGCACGAGGCAGGGCTTTTCAGCAGGGCTTGTTTTTCTCTCGTCTCTACGTAGAAGTGAATGCTGCGAAACACGTGAAGATGGGGCTTGCCCTATACACCGAAAAAAGCCAAGGACATCTCCAACAAAACACCTCCAAGTTGAGCTCTGTGAGTTCTTTTAACGAACTTTTTAACTAAGCCGCACTGTGTGGCTATTTGTTGTTTCTGGCCTACAGATGAACCGTTCATCTGTATGCGGGAGAGTGCCCGCATGGACCTCAACTCCGGGCTTGGGTCCTCAGAGAAAGGACAAATCCAAGCAGGACAGTCTTTTCCTACATACATATACTATGGAATTTTACTAAACAGCTAACTTTATGCTAAATGCAACACGTTTTGTTGTTAGATGCAATGCAAACAAGCTCAGGAGCTGCATTTTGAACAGAAGAGAGCCCAGTGTCAAAAGGTTTGGTTAAGAAGTCCCAAGGTGTTTCACACCACACAGTAAAAGGCACCTACTAATCTTTCCTTGCAAAAGCCAAGAGCCATTTTGAGGCTTTGCTCCCCTTCACATCTCAGGTTAAGTTTTACAGCATGAGAATTCCTCTTTAAGCAATCTGGACGGTTGGGATTAGTAATAATGTGAACCAATCAATTTTTCATGGCCGGCCTTCAAAGGAAATTGAGAGAGGAAGAAAAAAGTTGCTTGCTAATAGGGCAGCACTGCAGACAGAATTGGACACGATTGCTCTCTCTGTTTGCTTTTTAAAAATGAGGGTTAGGTACCGTATCCACAGGCCAAGGTCTGTGAGAGGGCAGTGAAAATAAACCATATTCCACTTTCCTAGGAGAAGAAACAAGGAATAATACACTTTTGTATGAAACACACAGAATTTGGCTACATGAGTGGGACCTGAATGTAAAATCTACACAACCTCTAATCCCTTCAATCTGAGCTAGCAGACGTGAAACAAACATAGCACAAGAATAAAACTGAACTACTTATTAAAAGCCTACGGTGTTTCTTCTCCTCCCACCCATTCGCTCTTCAAAGGCACATTCTTCTCTCTCTGTGCTCATCTCAGCTCTCTGCTCTCTCCTTTCATTTCAAACAGTCGGCTTTTTCTTTTTTTTTTTTTTTCCCCAGTCCATTCAGAGCTGAACAAGATAGAGGCGTTTGAAGCAGGGACAGAATGGGAGCTGGATTAGTTCTGGCTGCAGTTAACAGCCTGACAAAGAGGCCCCGCCAGGCGCGGCAGGGCCGGTGCGCGGAGCTACCGGAGCAGCGCTCGGAAGCGCCTGTGACCCAATTCCCTTCGGAGCTCTTCAAAGAGCGCTGAGCTCAACACACGCGCTAGGCACGAACCCTGAATTCCAGGGCTGGCCTTACAAGAGCCGGGGAGGAGGGAGATTCCGCGGGGCGGGCGCTCTGTGGGATTCTGGCGGGAGCAGGATTTGAAGAGGGGCAGCCAAGCTGCGCTGAGCTCGGCGCTACCCACGCCGGGGCTCTCACTGCTGCTCTACCCACCAAGAACATTTCTAGGGGGCTGGCCAGCATATTAGGCGACCCTAATAATTAAATAATCCCCGGCTACATCGCATTCGCCTTCAGGCCCTCGTTGCTACTGGCCTGTTGACATAATACATTTTCCTTCCTAGGGATCACCTTTCGCCAAAATGAAAACCTGCCCACATGTCATGTGTGGCACAAACAATCCAAAACATATTAGCAGCCCAGGGCAACCCGGATAAACACGACACAGGAGAATCCACTTGGGATATTCCGAGTATGCCACTGACCTATTGGGGAATGCAGAGGAGGCAGGGAAGCTCCGGGAGGCATTTGTGTTTGGAAAGCTGCTGGGCCTGTCATTGCAAGCACCAAGTCCTCCTTGGTTTTAGAGGATAAGATGGAGGTTGGAAGCAACTACTTGACAATAACTTGTGTCCCTAGACTAAGCAGCTTGACAAGGACAAAAAACTGATTTATGTAAGTCATTTGTTATCAAATAATAAAAATATGGCCAATTTCCCCAAACTTATCCCCTTATTCCTTCCCTATTCTTTCCCTCTCCCTAGATGGAGCTCCTCTGAATACACTGCACTGCGTTGAGCTCGGGCTGCCATGAGAAAGGGCCTTCTCAGACCTTCTCTCCGCTGAAGTAGAAACCTCCGATCTGCAAGAGCTGTGTCACCTCCAGCCTTGTTTTGAGCTGAGTTTGTTTGTGTTTAAAAAGCAGCAAGTTCGCACCGTGGAAAGGCCACGGAAAGCTCCAGGAGCGGCAGCTCAGGACAGCAAGGCGGTGAGGCGCGCCCGGAGATGTCCCAACCACAGCTCTGCTGGACAAGCACAGTTTGACTATGAGGAATTCTCTAATGTATGGAAACATTAACACACGCAAGAGCTCAACAATGCTAAGGATCTCTCAGATCCTTTAATTTAATATGCTGAACAGAGAGTTTTCAATTAATTTGGTATATTTTCTAAATACCAGTTTAAGACTTGCAGCATTCAACAGGCACCAACTGGCATCAATGACGTTTCCCGAGTCCAGAAGAACGTATTAGAGAATATTGACATGAAAATTTGATCCCTCTCTGAGTGCAGGAAAAAATACCATGTTCCACTAGAGTCTGTGTCTCCTTTAAAATCTGTGCAGACTGTTGGGCAACTGCTAATATCTTTAAAACCATGAATTTATGTTTTCCTTTAGAATGCAATAATTGTGCCTTGTTACTCAACTACATTAGAAAAAGGGTCAAAGATAATCTGAGTTCCACAATATCAACCACACAGTAGAATTTTCTTAGTGCTGAGTTTTTCCAGTTCACACGTGTAGCTTTCTGCATAGAACGCAAGGTATTACAGCAATTACTAAATAATTGCCGATACATTTTAATCAATATTAGAGTGTTTTTATGCAAGAGTATGCATCGTGTGGGAGTTAGTTGAACAATAAATGTCCTTTGCTGAAAATACTGTTAAGAATTCTTATTTGCTAAACTTGAATAATTAAAATTTATCTAAAAAAATTACTCCCTGCTGCTCCAAGTTAATTATGTAAAAAAGATATCATTGTTTGTGACTCCTGTTTTGATGACAATACCAAGTCAAACACCTAAAAGAACAATTAAGTTCAATACTAAGCAACTCATTTATGTTTTGCTTATAACTGTTATTAATAATAACATTATCTTAGGGGTTGCCTGCTGAGCTTTGCTCCTAGATAGCTGAATGTTTTTTTTCCTATTAACATGCTCTTCAATTTTTTCTCTTCATATTGTTTTCAAAGTATGGCTACAGTTGTTAGAGCATCAGAAAGTCTTTGTTCAGAAAACCCATTTCTACATCAATGTTTCTGGTTCAGCAAAAAAAGAAGGGACGAATGGGAATGGAAGAGATTGAAATCAGCGGAGCTAGGACAATTTACACCAGCCATGGCTCTGCTTCAGAAACTGCCCTATATTCTCATTTCTTATAGGAGGTGATTTCTCAAGCAGGGTGTAGACTCTGTGGTAAGGCAGTGTGAGAAGAGTTGCACCAATAGCTTTGGCCATGCCCTCCACATGTCTCATGGGCTCGTTCTGCAGAATTACCACTGTACAAGCTGCAAAAGGACTCAGAGTTGCTCCACACCTATAACCTGTGCTACACAGATTCCCAGTTTCACTGGTGCTATTGAAAACCTTGATTAGAAAAAGGAAGCAATCACAAGTGAAATTAAGAGTTCTTTGTGCATAAAATTATTTGGGAATGGAGCCCTGGCATACAGATCTTACAAAATCTGGAGAGACTAGTAGGAAGAACATGTCCATTCGTGAATCTGTTTGTGTCAGCTGTATGATGAAATCTGAACTGTAAATGTTGACTGAGTCAGCATCCAAGGCAGCATCAAGACTGTGAGAGTTCCTGTTGTCTATGGAAAGCACCAGGCGTCAAGGGGAGAGGAATAAATACACAATATGCGGAAGGCAGCACATGGATGCACAAAGACTTGGAAGCCAAGTATAAAGCAAAATCAGGTGCTGTGCTGTGCTGTTCTAATACAAACATTTCTATCAGAGAAGGCTAGACCAGGAGGAAAAAAAATATCCTTCAGTAATTTCTGCCCAAGAATCTAATGGCACTAGTATTTTAGATTGAATTCCAGGCCTTACCTCCTATTTTGAGCATGTGCTTGGATATGTATTTCCACGCTATTTCACCAGCAAGTGAAAGGATATGTTGAAACTAGTACTATGTACTTAGAAAACACTCAAAATGTGGGGCAAAACTTTCACAAATTCCTCCACCATGGCCACTGCACTTCACGCAGCCCCTAGAGAGTATAAGTCTAGATTTGCATTTACCTCATTGCAGCCAGTGCTCAAAATTTGTAACAGAGTCCAAGATTCTTATAAAAGGCCTTAATTAAGTCTTGCACTGTCAAAAATTAATTAATGTAGAAATATCACAGTTTGCCTAAAGACATACTGCAACTCAGTAGAAAAATTGGCTGTCAAATTCAGCAAAATTATTAGGGGTTATTTTTCCACCCTTTGTGAATATATGTTGTATTAAGCCTCTCTTCTGCAGTCCATCTTTTCTATTTTCTTATTTCATTTGTTTATCCAGGTGACAGATGAGCTTTTCCCAAATAGCTTGTTATTTTATATTCCTCTTAAAGAACTATTCATTTCATAGGATTTATCTTCCAGGAAACCACAAGTGCTCAGCCATCATTTTGTGAAGGCTGTTTGAGCATTCACTTACCAATACAGGTCTCACTGGACCCAAAGGGCTGCACTGTGCTAAATGGACAAAAAAAAAAAAAAAAAAAAAAAAAAAAGCAGAACCACTATACATCTGAACAAGTCATAAACCTTCCAGAATCATACCGATGAAGGGAGAACATCTAGGTAAGGAGACACTGAGCTCATCCAATTCCTGCTGAAGTCGGAGGAGCAGAACTGCTCACTGCACAAGCTCTAAGGCAACAAGAGACATGTCTTTTTGGAGCTTTGTTTTGGGCAATCCCAAGAGCTCAAGAGGGGACAAATGGATTTCCTATGGTGGCTAGCAACAAAACAGAAACCACTGGCAACAATATCTCGTCTTCTATGATACGCCTGAGGCTCACTGTACAAATAAGCTTTCTGTTTTCATCCTCCTAACACTATTTTTAGAATATATTGGCAGTGCCAGATGTCTCTTTCAGAGGCTGGACTCTAGTGATCCAGCAAGATTTATAACCGTGTGTTTGCACATCTTGCTAGTCACAGATGCTGGAGAAGAGGGGCCTATGGGAAAAGCTCCCCACTGTTGAGATGACATTGTTCAAAAAGCTGTTGAATAGTTACTCACAGCATCTTGAGTATTTCAACATAACAGCCAAGGATCCTGTCTGCTTGGGTACTCAGCTCAATGCTCATGGTGCTGCAGGTAGGGCTGACCATCAAGCAGTCAATCAGGTTGGGCTCGCTGTCATTGCCAACATTAGCTGTCATCTTCTGATTCGCTGTGTTGTTGCGCTCTACTTCCACGTGGATCTCATTCGAGGTGACAATGACTGGCTTGAGCCGGGATTCAGTTAAGGTGGCCTCTTGAGAGACCAGGTCAGGACTCGTGTGAAGAAGGCGGAGGGGAAGATTAGGCTTTCGGTCACATTGCTGCTGGCAGCCATTCCGAATTTCCTTCAAGCTTGGCGAATTGTCTCGACTGAATTTAAAAAATAAACAAACAATCTCAGTAGTCAGACATAACAGCAGAGAGAGGGCGTGCAACACTAAGAAGCCAAAATCTTTTGCAATTTCCCACTGTACTTCACCCCAGCCCACTGAAATGCTTTCTCCCATGTAATCTAATTATTGAAATCAATTAAAAATATTAAAAGTCTCTGAAAAGACTGTTCTGCAGGCCCTTCTCAGCAAGGATTTGAGCTTTTCATCAGTCTAATTGACACACCAGTCTAGTATAAAGGTGAACTTTCCCATCCAAGTTGTGCAAAGCTGTAATAGGATCCATGCCCAAGTATGTATCTGGCTACAGTACATGCCCAGACATTTGTCTGCACTCCTCACGTCTGGAATTTTTTTGGACACTAAGCAGCCACTGTCCGTGCCCCACAACAAGAAAGTCAGATAGGCTTAAGCAAACAGGAAACAGAGTGGAGGGGAACCCTCAGTGTCTACTGGAAATTGGCTCATGTGTCAAGAACTGTAGCATCTATTTTGTGGTAAGTCGGGAAGCAAATTTTCCACAATAACTGAGACAGCATCATGAAACCAGCTCCGCTTCAGGGCTGCAGATACACTGGGTTTTAAACACAACTGCTTCACCAGAATTTCACCCTTCCTCTTGCTTTAGATATACACACATTTCATGTGCCAGGAGGGGATTAAAACTGACACTGTTCGGAGGAGCTAGTGCTTAAAACTCAGAGACAGAGCTCTTGTGGAGTTTGATCTTTTCTTTCCTGCTCTAAAAGGGCTAGTGATGGCTGCAGTCTGTCTCAGAGGAATATCTCAAAAGAGGCCAAGATCAGCCTGGGGACTGATATCAGTCCTAGAAGTTACTATAGCTTGTAGTACTTATGCAGGGGGAACTGCTGAGCTCCTCAGCTCCTCCTATCCTCCTATGCATAGTGGTAATATGCCATATTCAATGCCTCAAAACATGCCACAGTGAGAAGAAGTGACCAAAGAGATTCAATGTCCTCTGGTCCTTCAGGTTTACAAACACAAGAGCTTAAATATAGTCACTTGTCCACAGAAGCACAAACAAAATTGCGTAACTGAAGAGAACACCAAAATGTAATGCTAGCAGTGAGCACAGCAAGAAGGAATACGTGCTCACATACCCATACCCATGTGCACAGAGATCCTGTTTACAGCCTGAATGAAGACTCTGACACCACGGGCTTGGGAGTGAGTAACATGTGGTCAGCTGGGAATTCATACTGACCTGTTGATAAATTCCTCGTAACACGAATAAATGGCTGCTAAGCAGACAGCGACAAGATTTGGCAGGACCCTGGGATGGGGGCACTGTCCAGTTGGACCATGCATGCTGAAAAACAAAAACCAAGATGACATCACTGTGATGAAAATTTCTGTGGGCAAAATCAGACAGATACAATGCAGTGCCAGAAGATGAGAGACAGCCTTGGGGAATCTTCAAGGAGCACCAAAACAGACAGTTGATTTAACCCCGTAAATCCCCACCACACAGCCCTCTTTTAAGACTAAGTCATGTCCTTAGTTTGCTTAATGCTCTGTCTCTACAGTTCCCATAAAATCTCACCCATGATTGAGCACTACATGGCCTAAAGGTAATAGGAACCTCTGGAGCGACTCAGATTCCAAATGCATAAAAGGAATGTACAGACAGCAAGGTCCATTCACCTCCAGGATGTAAATAGGCAGAATGTGCCAGCCATATTTGAGAATGAGCTAAAAAAAGACTTCAGGAACATCACCTCATGGTCCCTCTTCAGCAATTTGCTGTTTGCCAGTACCACCAAACCCACCCGCTACAACAACAGCTAGCAAAGGGATGAGCAGGGCTGAGAGAAGTATCACAGTGAAGCGTATGTATAGCATTATAGATACTCCATAGCATTAAATACAACTAACCTATGAATAAACTTCTTCACCACCTCCATTCCAGCATTCAGCTCATTCAAAGCCAGAATATACTCCTGAGTAAACAGACGCAACCGAGGGCATTTCCCAAAATCCTGTCCAAAAAGGAGAGACTCAGTGAAGATGGTGAAACATATCTGCAATATACAGTGTGTTTTCAACAGAAATCAATCCGAACACAACTGAATTAATTTCATTATTAAACTGACAGCTTCTGGAGAAGAACATCACTGTATGCTGAAGTAACCAGCTACTACGAATACTGGTGTATTTGCCAATTCTCCTCCCTTCCCGCCTAGACCCATGTTGAAAGCAAAAAGTATTTAATGCAATAAGAGTGTGTAAATTTCCATCTGCACTTAGAACATTTCTTCCATACTCTTCATTTTGAAATGCATTTTGTTGTTTTTTTCTTGCATTTATAACTGCAGTTTTTAAAGGGTAACGAAAGTGACTTTCAACTTTTCATATCATGTCTACTCTGCTTTAGAGAAAAGTCAATTTTTTTTGACATGTTATCAGTAAGGGATAAAATACAAAAACACGGCTCAGTTTCTTCTTTAGTGATTTATACTCTAAGTACACCATGGATTTGACAGATGAGCTCAACAGTGATGTCCTTCCTATCATGAAACAGGAAAAATACTTACACACTATAAGCCTCCATCTCCTCAGATCAGCTGCTATTTTGAGATGTGAAAACAGTGAAACTTTCTATCTGCTGGCGAGTCTTATTCCACAGCACATTTATTCAAATGTACACAGGTGTAACCTTATTATACAGGCATTAAAGAACTAAAAAATTAAATTAACAAGTGGAGAACAAGGCCCACCGAGCAGAAGTGAGCCTTCCCAGCCATCCCTCAAGCAGCTGACTTTAAGAAGAGTCATCCTGAATAAATAAATGGGAGTTGAAATCTTGTAAGCAATGCTGGAAATGGTACCAAACTGGGGGAACAGAGAAAGGAGGATCCCTTCCCAAAGCACTGAAACCTTCTGTTACTTAATTTGTTTTTTGGCACACTTATAGCACA
The DNA here is from genome assembly GCA_032273925.1 of Rhynchotus rufescens. NCBI lineage: Eukaryota > Metazoa > Chordata > Aves > Tinamiformes > Tinamidae > Rhynchotus > Rhynchotus rufescens. Next base: position 12,415 of record JAVCKT010022105.1, read on the forward strand.
AGTTATCTTAAACACCTCATAAGTTTTACATTTACAAATACAACTCCAGGCAGAATAGTGACCTCAAGGGGGGAGCATCATCACTTGGTAATAACATCCAGCGTAGGGACTTTTGACAATTCCACAGCTGGCATTGCAATTTAAAATTATTGAAAATCTAACAACTCCTTCTGACAGATGCACATATGTTTGGTTCAACAGCATGAGGCTATATGTGTGTCCTATAGCATCTGGTGCCATTTAACTTCATAAAATGTCCTTTCAAGGCAGCTTATGTACTCAGTGTTTCTAATGATTTTTTTTTGCTATGCATCCTACCTGAAATGGCAACAAAAGCCCACAAAATCATAAAGAGGATGCTGTTATAGACCAGGTTTCTCTAAAATAAAAACTCCCTAGAAAATAGTGCGATGCCCTGTTACCATACCAGTTACAGAATGACACATGCAACCTATATTGTCTGCTCCTGCAAATATAGCAGTGGGGCTGTATCAGTAATATAAAAAAAAAAAAAAAGAAATTTCAAAATGATAGGTAAATGAAGAGTCCTATTTCTTAGGTGAGAAACTGTGGAACAGAACTTGTCATGAACTTCTCAGAAGACAGAATAATTTAATGGTACAGGTACGAACGCTGAGATCAGTTTCCTGCTGTGAGCACATTGCTCGTGGCTTCCTAAGGTTATGAAATTTACTGGCAACAATACTGATTGTCCTAAAAAATAATTAGCTTTATTTACATGTATGCACACACACATACACCTACTCTCTCTTTCTTTCTCACTCTCTAAAGGATTATTCAATATAGAACTCCCTGGAGAGTCCGAAAGTGCCCAAATCCACTCCAATTTATACATGACACCGTAAATTCTCTGACTACACACTGCGGTACAGACATGTTGATTTTCAATCTGCAGATGTTAAGTGTGGTAAATATACCCAATTCTCCGAAGGCAACTAAACACAAGCATTACCCTATGCATTTAGATTTTATTTGAGACCCCTCAAGAGCTCTGGATTCCTTTTTAAAAAATAAATCAGTCTGGAATCCAAGAATAACATTTACAGAATATTTCAGTGAACACTACAGAATATTCAAAAATGTTTACATGTCTGGAGAGCACAGGCACAGTGCCAGGAATACGACCTTTTAGTGATCTTAGCCTCTCTAGCTAGCTCTGCAAACTTGCGTGAGTTAAATAATAATATTGTCGTAAAAAACAAGAAATATGAACTGCTTTCTACTGGATTCATGCTGTACACAGGGGCACAGTGGATGGTCTCTAAAATTGCACCAGTTAGTGAAAAGAAGTTGATTGTGTATTTACAGAAGTTTGAAAACCATTCCTGAGATCTCTGGCAAGTGAATTGCCTTAAATATAATATTTATTTGTTACTGCTTGTACAGCTTTGTGAGGCAAAATCTCTCTGTGCAAATTACAAACTGCAGCTGGAAACTCTGTATGCCTCAGAGTTTGTAAACAGCTCGTAAACACCCAGACCTCTCTTAGGAAAGAAACAGACATCATCTATGCATTTCTTCATAATCAGAGGGGAGAAAACTTGGTACACAGGATGAAAAAAACAAAGTTGGCAGGGCATTCTCCTAGCATTTATTCCAATCACTAGCAAGGAACTGACTGGGAAATCTCAGTAAGAACTCAACTATTCAGTATAGCTGGTGGTATCTTAAATAAAAAGTGTTGAGGGGCTTAAGCTCAAAAATCAGAAAGTCTTCGTTCTGAACTGGCTACTGAACTGCTTTTTAACCAGATTCATGTTATAACTCCAAGGATGGCACAAGGAATATACATAGGAGCGTAGGGCCAGATGGGAGAGAGCTGGAGCTGCATGAGCTGACACTGTGGCCTAACAAATGTTCACTAAATCATGGCTTTGCTTAGACACTTTTCAAAATCCCATTGAAGGTTTATGGTTCTGCATCTACAACGCAACACGTGGTTACCTGCAGCATTCACAATTGGGAAGTTGAAACAAATCTGTTTTGTGCATTACAGACAAAAGCGCTAATTACACAAGTTATCACAATTAAAAAACCATCTGCAGACCGAGTAAATTCCCGTAACTCAGCTACTCACCATGTTGTGTTTGAGAATTCTCTGTACCACCGGGGTGAACACTTCTATGACAACCATCGACCGAGGACGCTCTCGGCAGTGCTGTAATGAGCAACAAGTCATTTTGTGAGCTGCAGAAATAATGAAGTTGGACTCTGGTTTCACACCTTGTGCCTGGATTACTTCAAGATTATGAAACTGAGGGCTAAATTAAGCTTTCCCAAACTTCCTTTCAGTGAGATTCAAGCTAAAAACTTGTGGAGGAGCCTGCAGGGCACCAACAAGTCCCTCTCCCATCAACACAGACTTAAAGCATCACAACAATCTAGGTTGGAAAGGAGCTTTAGAGGCCATCTCCTCAAACCCCAAATCCTCAAAGCAAGGCCAATTTTGTAGTTACATTTGCTGGCTAAAGGCCTTGTTCAGGGAGTACCTCTGAGAAGGCAGATTCCACAACACGTAATCACAATTTCCCTTCCTGCAACTAGACACAGCCCATCCCACACCTTTAAGGAGAATTAGGTACCCATCTCTGATGGAAACCAAAGGAGACAAAAAATTGAAATAGGAGAGAGATTTCACAAACAGAAGAGATGTATTCTATAGTGATACCTTGCAGAAGAATTCACAGAGGTCAGGAGGAGGATGGTTGTTTTCCAATAAAGGTGCAATTGCCTAAAAAAATAAAGGAGAGAGGAAAAAATTAATTAAGATTGGAAACAGGGAAGGTAAAGCTCATTTTATGTTTAAAAAACAACAAAAGCATCAATACAGCAATCAGACTGTAGATTGTGCATTTATTTTATTCGGCTCAAACACATCCTGCTAGGAATCCCCTGGAAAATTTGGCTTTTAACTGCATCAGTGAAGGAATACAATTTTTACAAAAACAATCAGGATCAGATCCATTGTTTTAAGACAAAATATAGCAGGGGTGAATCTTGCTTGCTGTTTCAGTAATTACATCTCTGCATCAAAGTAGAAATACACCAAATAAACATGTGTTTTATAGTGAGCTCAAGCTCACATACAGCCAGTACCAACGAGGGAGTAACTCACCCAAGTGACACGACACTGTTGTTATCTTTAAGAACACTATTCAACAGAATCAAGCACCTAATCCTGCGAAAGTTGATATCAACTGTTCCTTCTTTGTTGCTATGCAAACCAATGTGGTTATGCTCAGTAAATAGTAAAGGTCATACGTGCTACTGAGAGTCTAATGAACTTATGTTCTTGCTGCTTCCTTTGAAAATCAGAAATTGGGACCAGAACAACGTATTCTCGCCACGTGATGATGCCTTCGGGCTTTCCAGGCTTGCGCTAGAGGGATTCCCAGTACCCATTTAAAAGTAAGACTCTAAACACAGCAGCTGGGACATTTTGTATTAAGCAACTGAACAACAGATATTTTATCTGCATGGCAAGTGGAGTTTCACTAGGCAGCCTGGTTTGGTTCCTTCGCTTTCCCTTTTTTCTCCTGAAGGATTTTAGCCCAAATGAGGCTGCTCAAAATGAGCACACATATCAATTTCACAATAGCCAGTTTCACACACACCTGGTTGACATTAATATGAATTTTAACATCTGCAAAGATCTCTTGGGTTACACATAACGTTTGTGAAATTTCTGTTCTGCATTTTAATGCCATGGGTCTCCAGCTACTCCTTCTTATGGTGGTCCAGCAATGGGGCATGCTTTTCACTGATGGGGAATGCAATACAACTGCAGTGAAGCTGGAATATCCTTTCTACCTTTTCAAAACTAAGGTAAGGATCTTTCTTGAATTCATCTTTTTGCAATGGCATCTGCCAGACCTCAAGTACTGCAAGCATCACCCTGGGTTTACATCTGTCCAGTAAGCAACAGGATCAGTGTATGAGACACTTAACTGGCTGGTCACCAGCTCACAAAAACTAGGCTTTACTCTGAGCTCAGTCCCTACAGAACATAGGAAATAAGCACTATAGCCACTGTCAAGCAGATCATGGCTCTAGTGGGGAAGAGAGACAACTAAAACACATGTTTATTTTCCTTATTTGCGCTGGGGTTAAAAAGAGAAACTTGTCTTGTGCTGCCCAGTTATGGCAGCGTGTGCTTCTCCATCCTGAACAGGAAGGGATGAGATGTAACACTGGTCTGCTGTAAAACTGGCCTGTTCCAGCGTGAGCTGGAGAAGGAAACATGGTTCCATCTGGAGAGCAAATCATGTGTACTGTTTATGATACTCCATAAATACACAGTAATAGCAATGCTTCCTAAGAATAGCACAGGTTAGTTCTGTAACAGCAGTAAGTTCTCAGTGTCCAGACGCCATCCCTTAATGCTCAGGGCACAGCCTGCAGAACCTGGAAAAAACAAGGGCAGGACCTGAACCAATGCAGCAGCCACTTTGACTTAGCGAATAAGTCTGGCTGGAAGGACCTTTGGAGGACCTCTGGGTCAACTTTACTGCTCAAAGCAGGGCTACATCTTTTATTAAACGATCCTTTTCCTGTAACTACCAGTTTTAAATGGAAGATTGAATCAATCTTGGCACCAGAGTTAGAAAAATAAAACGCAAACCTACAGCAGATCTCAAAGAAAAGTAAATGCCACTTTAGAAACTTATCTCAGGGGCTGATTCCTGCTAAAATGGTATCTTAAAACAGCAGCTAAATGCAATTCACACCTACTGGCAGCTACATTCTGCCTTGCTCTTTTGCAGAAAGATTTGTAGAGACGGGGTATGATCAGGTGGTGGTAAAGTTCTAGATTAGATTACTGGGAAAGTCTCCTGGAAATTGCCAGCGACTGCAATTAAATTACAGTGATGGGGAAGCAATTCCACTCTCTGATATATTGCTGAGATTTTATATTTTGTTGCATAAGGAAGAGAGCTGCCATTTGATTCTCTTATTTCTAGGTCTAAAGAAATGCAACCTACAGAATAAAGCAATAGTTAAGGTGGATATTTTTATAAATCCTACAAACATGGGGTTAAACACAAATATGCACAATCAAAAATAAAAGTCACTTGCTCATATACCATCAGCAATGGAGACCTTCTGTATATGGGAGCACCAGCCCTTCAGGAAACTACTAAGCCTAAGAGTTTTATACAGTACATCTGGAAATTATGCTTTTTGACTATTTAAAGTGTGCATGCAGGTAGGAGCATTGCACTGTGTAGCCCAGCTAGGAGGCCATTTCTGGAGAAGATTAACCCTAAACATGCTGTGCTGTTCCATATATATTGATGAGGAAGCTTTACTGTTATTCATATATGAAACAAGAAAATAGCAACAGTGAAACACAGAAAAAGTAACAGGCCACATGTGTTTGATCTTGCTCAAATTCACCATCTTTGATGGAAATGCAGAGAAAAGCATTAATAGATGTGTTATCAAGCAAAACAGATTTGTCCTCAAGCTTTTGAGAGAAGGATACTCACCACAATAATGCTCTCATGGTCTTGAGTGGTTAAATTGTTGTTCTGAAAAGGTTGAACAGAAGAAATCAATGTACAAACCGTTTCCACAGTTGATATATTAGCATGCTCCTAGTTACCACCAGAAACAAGCAGAAAGGCTCAGCACTGCTATTACTTGTTCTAGACTAAAATTGATCAAATTAAAACCATTCTCTAATTCTAGTTCTATATTTCTTAAATGTATTTTCTTAACCCAGTCTTCATCTAAGAAACCTAATAAAAGGATTATGGTGGTGGTGTATACTACTGGTGGGCAATAAGTGAATTGTCGCCTTCCAGTAAAGTCAAGAAACTTACTGGAAGTCCCCTATGCTACCTCAGTTTGCAAAAGTGTTTGGTATTTTCAGCAACATGATCCATTTTGAGGTTATAACTTTTTAAACCACCAAGATCTTAGCTCACTGAAAGAAAAAAAAGGTAGCAACATTTTTGCTCATCAAAAACCTTTGTATACTAGAATTGGACATGAAAAACCTGCTTGACATCGTACTCCCTGCCTACAGAAGCTTAACTATTTTAAATGGACACAAGATAAGGAAAGATGTTTCTGAAGAAGGAAAATTCTTTGACAGAATTTGTAACAATAAAATAGTTGCATAATGAATTTGTTGGTATACACATATTACTGGCCTGGTACATGGATGATCAAATGCCAATGAAAGTTAAATGAAGCTTTACAATTGACTTCAAATAATACATGACTCAGACCCCTAAAAATGTCCCACATAAAAAAAAAGAGCCTCAAGATAAAAAAAAAAAAAAAAGTTTTTTTTTTTTGTTGTTGTTTCTAGAAGTCTACATAACATGGGTCAAATTCTCTTCTTCCTCAGCAAGTACAAATTCCACTCACGTCACGAGCACGTTTAAAGAAGAGTTTTGAAAACCCAAGTTAAAAGAAAACCCACTGCTGAACTTTTCAACTGTTTGTTTCCCATCTCAAGGTGACACCGGCCTGCAGGAGCCCTGCTGGGCTCGTACCTCTGAGAGCAGCTTGGAGACGATCTCCAGGGGTGCTTGGTGAATAGAATCGTCCTGCAGCGGCGAGGTCAGCGCCATGTCCACCAGCGTCCTGATCTCCTTCAACACCACCTCCCAGCGGCTGGGGTTACTGAGCACCTTCTTGTATTTGTAAATCTTTTTCTGCAAGAAAACAGAAGACAGCACAGTGAGCCCTTGGAGAAACTGCTGGCCTGGGGGGTTCCTACATGCAACTGTCAAGTGGGCCGCTTTACATGTTGAGTTTTGTCTCTTCTATTTGCTAAAAAGCTCAAAACATTTAAATGGAAAAAGAAGTCTCATATGTCCAATGCAATCTGGTCTGTGGAAGCACTGGAAACCTGCAGTGCTTTTTTTTTTTTTTAAGATATGTTTTTAAACTTCAGAGCATCTTCTTTCTTCATCTCCTCTGGCAAACACGTCATTCCTCAGTCTAACAACAGGTAACGGCTAGAAGTCTTCTTACAGGAAAGTACTCATTGAGAAAGACAGAGAGAGAGAGACCATCAAAACTACGTTTTACAAATATTTTATTCCACATTGCTAAGTGATGAGTTCAAAATCAGGATGAAAAAAAGTTGGTATTGTTGAATTGAAATATTTCAGTTCATCCAGAGAATCCTGAAGTGTTGTCAGAAAAACAAATGTAAAACCTCCAAGTCTTCCATGCAAACGAATTTGCATGGCAATCCAAAAAGCATTCTGGCCAAACACAAATGACCTAGTCTTTGGTATTTTCCTGCATTATTCCTAGCAGTGTCTAAGCTATTTTTTTTTAATTACTTGGTAAGCAGACTGGCTGGACAAGCAGAGACAACTCCTACCTCCTCAGCAGCTATGTTGCTACCAATGGCTCGAATAGAGGCTGCTTTGTATTATATAAAATTCCCAGCGGTAGCTTGATGAAGCTCTAGAAGTGCAAGGAAATGACGCCGGGAGTTAAACGCCACTCCCGGTGACAGCAGCAAGGACAGACCACAACCTGCCAAGCAGAGCCCGCAAGTCGCCACAGGGACGAGCTGGCGGGGAGCAGCTCTGCCGGCTGCGGCACCGTCGTCGCCAGGAACACGCAGTTTTGGTTACTTTGCCATTCCTTGCCTTCATCTCGGGCAGTCTGCCGCCCTCCTCAAAGGGATGAGCAGGCTCACGAGGAGGGAAGTCTGGCCACACGTTCAGGTTTAGTGAGTGACACAGGCTGGGCAGCTCGTGGCTTTGCACGAAGCCCAGAGTGCTCTGCACTAAGAAGGGCCCTCCGTTCCCCAGCAGCCTTGCCAGAGAAACCTGCAGCACTGCTGCCTTCTGCCAGCTCACAGATTCAGCTGCATCAACAGCAACAGCGCGGTAAGGGCAGAGAGCTTCCAACAGGCTACTCTGTTTTGGGTTGTTTTGTTTAAAATCCTCATTTTTCTCCCTTTCAGTCATCTGGGGCAACCCTTCTGGAAGTGTCTGCTCACCCGTCGCTTCTTTCCCATGGTGGTGGCAACAGAGCTGAAGTCCAGCAGAGAATACAGTCACTTGCCTATCCTCACCGAGACACGAAAAAATAATAAAACAATACAGGAAAACACAGATTTCAAGTGCTCTCTTCTTTTCTATACTATTTGGGGCCAGGGGGAGAAGAGAGTGGCCCTGGGCTGATGTGCAAAGCCAGATAAAGCAATCCAATTATCTTTTCAAATAAATGCTTGCGAGCACAAAAGCACTTGCTTTTAGTAGTTCACACTTCATGAGCAGTTTAAGCCACAGAAAAGCCAAAGGAACATAAAACACAGGCCGCAGACACTATCAAAGGTATCTGGGATTTCAGAAGGAGCATAAAACTTTGTATCTCTAATCTTCTTGGAGCAACGAGAGCACATCAGAGTTTTAAGCTACTGATACCACTTGTATTACAATTGCAGATTTTTGGACTCTTTAGCAAAACTTGAATCACTGAGAATTTAGTTTCTTTTTCTTTCTTTCCATGCAGGGCTTTTTTTAGAGCCTTTTTTTGTCAGACCCGCTCTGGCACTACATAACTGAACTTCAAAGCCAATCAGCCCGCTCTGTAACTTGACGCAACTCCTTTCTGACTAATTGAGGGCACTAAACATAGCCAGCTTGGCAGATAGGTTTCCATGCTGAAATATATTCCCTGGTCCCGTACTACAAACAAATGAAATCCAAAGCAGAAACGAGAGTACTTCAGATTAAAGAGAGGGGAGAGGGGAGGAGGAACCCGCTGGAGCACTGGGTCACAGTACAGATGCTAATCTGGGCTGTCTCCACCTAGGTGATGGCTTCTCAAACCCACTTGTGCTCAGGGGCAAAGAGGAGCAAGGGAGGTTTCCTTTGCCTTTTAGAGATGTCCATTAAAAATTGGAGTTCTGTTGCTGCTGACGCACAGAGGGACAGAAGGAGCCGCTCTCCCCGCTGCACCAGAGCGCCCTGCGCTTGGACCGGGCCCGTGGCGGCTCCAGGGAGCACCGTGCACCGCGCTCCCATCTTCAAGCAGCACTGCAGGACTTCTGAACGACGGTGGGAAAGAAGGAGAAAATAAATAACTCGAGAAGCCGTCCCCGAGAGGGCTGAACTCTGCCGTGCTGACCCTTTGCCCATGGTTGCGCTGCGTTTTTTCTCAGCAGAAGGCTGCTCGCTGCGGAGCACCGTGCTGAAGGCGCCGAGTAAGGCTCGAAAGCCACGGGTCGGCCACGGGAGCAGTTTGCTTTGTGTCAGCAGCACTTGGCCAAGGCCGAGGCACCCGCTCCTCCTAGCTGGGCTGCCTCCGGAGTGAGCTGGGTTGCCCATTGGGAGCCAACACGTGCAGCTGCCTTGGGCAGAGCCCAGCTGGAGGCCGGGCATGACAGTGGGCGCAGAACCGGCCTCCGCTTGAGCAAAACACCCTCCCTGTATCCACCTTTGATGGAACGAGCAAGGAATGCACTGGAGTGGGAATTCCATCCCTCTGGATTTCACCAAAAGCAGAAGTTCCTGTAACAAGAGCAGCTCTGGATTTGACCCTTCTCATAAGTGACCAGCCAGAGCCCCCCAGCTAACGTCACTCTCAAATCCCACTATGCCGATTTTAAAAACAAAACCACTGAATATAATAAGTACCCAGCAGCAGCTGCATGAGGAATAAATGACACTCACGGGGCATCCTTCATTCTCAATGCACTGTAATTGAGTCTTGCCGAAAATCCAAAGACTTCAATCTCAATCTTCCTTTAGAGGAGCAGGAATTGAAACGCAAAGGAGAAAAATTACCTCTGTGCTGTTACCAAGTGAGCATACAACACAAGTCTGCAAGCCCTGGCTTTTGCTATTGCGGGTTGAAAGCCTTTGGACACTGCTGTGAACACATTCACTAAAGCCTATGGCACAAGAGCCTTTGGGCCTTTTCTAAAGGACATCTTTATCTGTTATTTTAGCTTATAATGGCCTCATCCTGCAGCCTTTATTCATACACCACTTCTACATACAAAAATCGGGACAAAATCCGTAATAGTTACATAATCAAGATTTTAAAAGAATGGACTTCAGTGTACAAAAATATAAGGCACGGCACAAACACCTCCTTCAATCTCAGCAAAACTTTCCAAGTGAATAACACCCCAGGGCAGCCGGCGCCCTCAATGCAAAGACAAAATCAACCTTCCCGATGACCAAATTTTCCCCCCTGCTTCACCGCTGCCCAGGAAACACCGCACTTTGCCGAGAACCAGTTCTCCTGTCACCAAACTGCCAATGAATTTCCAAGCCTAACGCAGAAGGGCCGGTTCGATCCCAGCTCCGGCTCTTGGGCCCCGCAGCGGCGGCTCCTTGGGTGGCGGCGGGTGCTGCTGCAGAGCGGCCCTTGCCAGCAATTGTTTATTTCTTGCTGAGCAACGAGGGCAGCTCGAGCTGAAGGGAAAGGTCAGGCTCCCGCACAGAGGTCCTTCCCAGCTCATTGCGGGGATGGCTGAGCCAAGCTAGGGTTACAGCTTAATTCGGATGGCCAGGCAGGGTGTGTATGAAATGGAGGTGCCGCTCGCTAGATGCGAATGGCCAAGTGCAGAGAATTACCTCCTTTAATAGTGAGAGAGCATCCCCATAACTCATCTAGATCTGTATTCTGTTTATACCACCAGCAAGCTTCAAGGGGTTCCAGGAAATAGATAATTAAAATTTGCTGCCAACAAAAGTTTCCACTATAGTCAGAGGCAGGATTAAATCACCAGGTGCATCCCATGAAAGCCTTTGAAACTACATTCTGATCTGTAACACTCACCAGTACCAAGGGGAAAAGCAACTTGCCTGTACAGACCAAGCCTCCAAAACGCCCCATTCCAGGCTGAGGCCAGGACCAGACCATGCAAACTTCGACAAATCAGGAACTTAAGGCTGCTCACAACTGCCTTAAGTTTATGCCTTACAACAGTTTCAGGCCCAGGGAGTTTCCACATTTTACTTTTACCTGCTGCTAAATGTTGAAGTGCATCAACTTCTCCGCTTCAGTTGTTTCTTAGAATGCAATCGCTTTGCTCTGGGCTGACTTGCCTGCAGGCTCCTGCTACAGTTCAAAGAACTGGAGGTAAATGATAAGAGACTCCTTGATCTTCACACAGCTGAGATCTACAACACTTACTCTTTTCTTTTTTTTGCTAATTCATTTAAAAACTCCTGAAGAAATCACCATTTTTTATTGCTCCACGATTAGCACCCATGATTTTGAGAGCCTGAATACATATGTCAAGTGACAATCTCTGCCCTGATCAACTCATGGTTGTGATGACTAAAGACAGAGAAGAGCAGCAGAGTAAGGGAGGGAGGGAGGTGACTTGCCTGAGGTTGCACGGGAAGCCACCACGAGAGCCAACGCTGACGCCTTCAGACTCTCTCACCTCCACACCAGCCGGCTGCACACTGGCATCCTGCCGCAGGACATCCCCTTCAGAACACCTCTCTCCATCCCCCTTTTTCATTCTCCATGAATTTACCTGCTTGCCCCCCACACTGGTTTGTACCATCTTGCTGCAGCGCTCAGGAATCCCCAGCCATTAAGTCGGAGCCATTCCCAGGGCTCCGAGTTCAATGGGTTCAGCACGCGGGGCGGTGAGTTCAGCTGTCACTAATACCCCAGCTGGAATGACACACCAGACACTTGCCACAGGTCCCGAGTTTGTCCTTTGCTCAGATACCACGGGGACAACACTGCCGCGAGGATCCAAGAATGCTGAAATAAACAGGAATTTCAAAGCATGGGTTTTTGTTTGGGCCGACAGAGGTGCAAAGGGGAAATGTGAACTGAGGTCCCACAGGGCAGCTCCAGCACCTCAATAACTCACCTGTGCAATATGGGGCAGCTGCAAGATTAATGCACAGAAGAACTTACTCCCAAAGCATATAGATGTATATGGCTCTGTATATATATATATATATAAACACATGTATATACACACACACTACCTCCTTTGCTTAACACTGTCACCAGTCTGACCATTGCCCTGGGCTTGTTCTCTCAGGTATGCACCAGAATTTCACTGCTAAGATCCCTTTCAGGAACAAAACAGGATGAGAGGATGGGGAGAGAGGAACATTACACTGAAGGGGAAAAAAAACAACAGTGGGCAAATGAGTCTACAATTTAGTTGCTCCACTGGAGAAAAACCTACATGAAAGCTAGCAGGTCTGCCTCCACAAACTGATGACAACTCAAAACTTGTGACTTCTTCTAGCCCCCCAAAGGCAGCAGGAATGGGTTATCTTTGCTAGACCTTCCCCCGTGTAGCAAAGAAGCAGAGCTTTGTTTTTGCTGATCTCCCATTCTTTCCCTCGACTGCCTGCACGCGGCCCATGGGTCATGCAGACACAGAAACACAGCTGGCAGATCCAAAAGCAGATCTCCCTCGCTGTGCATTCGAGATGCTGCTCAACAGCTAGAAAATGCAAAGGCCAAGTGCGGCTCCAGCTGCTCTTTGCACGGGCTAATGCGGTTACTCTCGTAATCAGACCTGTCCACAGGGGAGAGGCTTTTCTGGCAGGGCTGGCTTTGATGCATTCCCCGAAACCCTCCATCCCTGCTTCCATTTCCTTTTGGCAAACGCTCCCGTTCTCCAGGCCCCAGTTCCAGCACCAGCTTTACACTTCAGGTTGGCAAAACATCAGCTTTCATCCTGCGCACAGCAACTGCTGTCCCGTATTTTTCGTAACAGAGCCAAGCTGGGTTTGTTTTTAATGTTGCTCTGGCTATGCGGAATTTCACTATGACTGCAGATACGCTTTGAGGAGAAGCACAACCCCTCCCTGCCTGTGAAAAAACACTCACAGAGACACAGCTGTGGGCTTGGGTGGCAAATTGCATGTAACCTCTCCCCAGAACAAGAAATACTTGAAACTATGGCTTTAAACTACATTTCTTCTTACATTTCTTCTTTCTTCTCTGTTTAAACAGAAGTCACCCAACGCCTTGTCCTCCTGATCTCAGGCAGTTGCCTTGCATTGAATAGGCAAGATAAATCCTCACTGCAGACTCATGGCCTTCACATACTTCAAACGTGCATTCAAAATGAGTAAGAAAATTCCACAGGTAGATTGCTAGAGTCAAACAATCAGGGCAGGAGACAGATTTCCTGCTAAATCTGTACTGCTTTAGTGGCTTCTTTCTCATCATCAAAGAGGTTCCAAACACGTTTAGGCAAACTGTCTCCTCCTCTTGCAGGTCCTGCCAGCTGCTGGACTTTGGTCCCTTTTTCCAGCGCAGACACTGTCTGGACATTATGATCTCAATGCTCTGGCACAACCTACAGTTTCCAAATGGGTGTGAACCTGAGGTGCTTCTATATTGGAGATTATGCAGTATGAGCTGAAGCCAACAAAACCATGTTCCATAAAAATAAATAGATAACATTTTAAAAAGCAGATTAATAGATGAAAAGCAGGGATATGTGTCCATGCACACTCCACTCTTTCAAAACCCTCAACAGACTAACTGCATTGCAGTTTAGGGGTAAAAAAAAAATGGCATTAAATGGTAAACTATAACAGGCACTGTTTGACTGTGGAGTTTAGCATGCATGAAACAGAAAGCAGAGGACACAAAGGGCTGTGACATTAACTAGGACACAGGCCCAGTCCTTGCTGTGCGCTGCTCTGTGTAGAGCACCAGCAGGACTGAACCCAACCGGCTGCAGGTCTCCAACGCCTTCACGTCCATGCACTTGGAATTCTGCATCCGATGGCGGAGCCCAGTCCTTAACAGCCCTCAGCACTTCGAGTGCAGTGGGAATAAATGACTTTGCCACTGCAGAGAAGAGATAGGGAAAAGGCTGCTCCTGCAAGTGCGCAGGGGAAAGAACAACCCCAACACGCACACTCACAATCTTATCACCGCTGCACTGCGACCAGCTCTGCCAAAGAGAGGGCAGTGCCCAAGGCCGGCGTGGGGAGCAGGCGGCGGGCAGAGCTGCTGCGCAGACAGGCGCCGCGCTCGGACACCGCGCGCTCCACGTCCCCCTCCGGCGACGCTCCCGACACCGGCGACGCTCCCGACACCGGCGACGCTCCTGACACCGGCGACGCTCCCGCCAGGCCTTCGAGGCCTGTGGAATCTGGCGGGAAGAGACCGCTGCTTGAGACACGGCCTCCAATTAGGGTTAGGTGGTTACTGAGGCTACGTGTCTCGGTAACTGTTAACGAACGATGATCTCCAAAAGAGAATCCGTTCCAGTTCTGTTTTCCGGGAAATCCTAGTAGCTTCAATAGCACTAAGCATCACACAAAGCAATGATTTCTTCCCAGATACACAAACCAGATTAAAAAGCCACGTCATCCCTTTTCCTTTTCACTCTGCCCTGCTAGCAACGACCCCCTCACATCATTCCTACCATCCTCCCCATGCTCCACTCAGCAAAACCTCCAAAATGGGCAGTCACTTACCCACCTGTTTCACTTTCTCCTCCTTGGCAAACATATTACGAGTTTCTAGCACTTCGGCACCATAAATGGCCTTGAAATTGTCTTCTCTCTCAAGTGCACCTGCATCATCAATGTCGTCAGCAGGAGAGATGTGCCTGGCTCGAGGATCGTGTTTGTGTCGGAAAGCTGCTGCGGAGCCTTAGGGAGCGCACCGGCTCCGGCTACCAACGCGATGCCTGCAAGCATCTTAACAGGGACCTCAGCAAAGTGTTTGCGTCGCTAGATCACTGGAATTTGAAGCTCTGAATTTTCCATTCTTTCACAGGGAGACACTAGCATTTCCATCAGGAACAATCCCAACATGTCCACGTTTTTACATGCCGTCTTGGCACACCAAATCAGCAAAAATCCTAAACCTGCTGCAACGGTTACACTACTAAAATGCCAGCAAATATCTGCAAATCTCCTGCTTGTTTACTCTTTTGTATAAATACTACTCGTGTACAAGACCAAACCAAGATCATGTTTGGGTTTCTGATCCCAAGGCAAACTTCCCTGTTGAGCATCTGAGAACTGTGGGGTGCTACCGCACTACCAAAAGAGACAAAACTGATGACAGAGACAAACTGATGCAACTAACTGGCACGTAACAACCCTGTAGTCCTTGATTCATCTGGTCCCTGGTCACAAAGTTTTATCTGGTCTTCTCAGCCAAAATATGATAGTAAAAAGCACCAGGGAACAGGCTGTGGCAATAACTGTGGTGCAAAGGCATCTCGGTGAAGGCAGCGGAATGAAGGGCATAAATTACACTTACTAGCACTGTTTCTGTTACCTTTTTTTCTAATTTTGAAAGAAACATTACTCTGGGATGGAAAAAAAAGGAAGTGACAGACAAGCTGAGCATGTGATTTATTGCAAAGGCTAGAACAGATGATAAAAGCTTCAACATTTAGAACATTTTGTTTCAGAAGCTTTTTTTTTTGGTGGATATTACCAGTGATTCTATAATTTTATAAGACCTTATTCTATAATTTATAATATCTTATATATAATATATTTATAATTTTATAATATCTTATGTATACTAGGCACTAGACAAACAATGATTTTATTGGAAGAATTAAACGTATACTGAGACAGAAACCTGCAAGGCAGGAAAGGGAAGTTGAAAACTGCCCCTGGATCTTGTTTGTTACTTGGATCCTTTCGAAGATCTCATGTAGATCTTCTGCCACCAATGAAGTAATTTGCAAGTGTCCTCATAACGTCAATATTGCTGAACTGGTCCCCAACACAGTGACTTAACAAGGCACTTAGCATCCACCAGCTGCCAGAGTTCAAAATTCACACCCAATGCATCATGTGAAAGGATTAATTATACTCCTGGGGCAGGCAACCACGGCTGCTCCTGCAAGAGGCGTCCTAAGAAAATCCACATTTTTAGCTTTCTTCTGCAGCTGGGCCCCTGAGCGAGAGCGCAATTTTACGTTATGACATTTACACAGGAGAAGTTGTAATTTGGTGAAACTCGTGGTCACCATGACCTCAAAGTCTTGAATTGTTAAGAGTTAGTCATCAGGTCAGCCTTGGAATAATGCCTAAGAGCAATTCGGCAGCACAAAAACCAAGGATCCCTCTTGGCCTGTAGTTCAGCATTCCCAAAAAAGTAACATATTCCAGTGATTGCATTTACTCCTGTTCAGAGCAGAGACCTAAGCACACAGTACCTAGTTGGGCTGTCTTTCAGCTGTTTTTGACACCCCTCTATATTCAGACCTGATATCTTCCTAAATAGGATAGTTTCATGGGTCTAGAGGGGAAATTCAGAGCTGGTCCTGACTTAGCTAAAGCGAACTAGAGAATAAGCAGCCAGTTTCTACTCAGATTTCACCACTAAGCTGCCAACTGGCTTGAGCTGGGAGCCTGATGTGGCCATGCAGGAGGCAGCTAAGGGCACCCAAGCCACGTGTGTGTGCGGCTGGACGAGGACAGCCGCACACATTCTGTATTCTGTGACACAGCAGCTCAGCTCCAGGCCGGCATCTCAGCGCGTTGCCAAGAGGCCCTTTTGGTTGGAAAAAGCGCTGGGCTGACCTGGATCCCAGCTCCTAGACCTCCACTGACCCACACCGAGCACAGACCTCACAGCTGAGGACGTTCCCTATGTGGGGAATCTCATCTAAGGTCACCCACAGTGAAGCACTTTCCTAATGCAAAGGCAGCTCTAGGGATTTTCTTCAAAACTCTTTTCAAAAATTAACTGTTCTACCTGTTCCACTTAAAACATCACTATGATTCATAAAAGTGAGAAGAAACTTTCTGTCTAGATCCAATTCTGTCAACATCTTGTCTGTTTTTCATCTATTCACTTCCACCTGCCAAACTAAGATGATTTTTTCCTGCAGCTGATGGTCTGGTTACTTCTAACAAACTAAGATCTCAGAAAGAGAAGACAGGGCCAAGGCTCCTGAAGTGGCTTCCAATAATAGCTGCCCTCTGATCAAACTTGAGTGGGAAAGGGAAGCAGCCAATGGATATAGAAACTAAAAGAAAAAAAAAAAACCACCCTTCCAGTCATGAAACTGCCCTAAGCAAAAAAAAAAAAAAAAAAGTACTGAGGGGAGTATTTAACTACAAAAAATAAACATAACATTAAGTAGAAGGCTCTGCAAGCCGGACAAGGTTTTCTATGAGGTAACTCCTGAATTTGCTGCGGATTGTTTAGACTATGGACTGGGCGGTCTCATCAATCACCGCGAGAAGAGTGAGGGAAGCTGCAATTCGCGTTACCTCCTCAGTGCAGAACAACAACAAATGCTAAATCCTGACAAATAAATGCAGCCCAACTATGAGAGGGAGCAGTAGGATTTGCAAAAGGCTGAGACTGGCTCTTAGCTCCACTGTAGTCACTAGAAAGCTCCAAGTGGTTCAAGTTTCAGACTGCAGCAATCTTAAAAACCTTCTGGTCTCCCAGTAGTGAGTGCCCTCAGTCCTGCTGGAAGAATGAAGCCACCAGCCGAAACCCGGAGCCAAAACCACTTATTCTGTCAAAGCAAAAAGCCATTTGTTCTGTCAAAGCAAGAAACTCGCTCCTTCCAAACTTACAAGTACCCAAACCCCACAGTGCTTTCAAAGCCCTGAGGTTTTAAAACATAAAACTTAATACCACAGCTCGGCTGCCCATCAGTATAGCACTGACTCAGACACAGTAACAAAAGGAGGGTGGGGGATGCAGTCGTCAGCTGCATTGCATGAAAATTATTTATTGCTTCTTATAATAGTGAAAAAAAATCACACAGAAAAATATGAAGTTCTGTCCTCCACAAATATACTTCAGGTTTTAGC